>APFE030091348.1:2374-50990 GCA_000404065.3 Pinus taeda
GGTGTTGCTGGTAAAGGTGGACACTTTGAAGAATACTGCAGATGCATTGACAAAATCTGTGAGCTCTGAGAAATTCTCTTGGTGTAGAGAAACAATGGGCGTTTCAGGGTTGGAAAAATGACTAGGCTCTCCTGTGGCTCCCTATGGAAAGAAAACAACAAGTGGGAGATTGTTGGGTTGTGTTATATTCTTTCCACGACTAACCTACGTAGTGAAATGGGGGGTTAGAGGGGGGGCGGAGCCCCCCCTTCATTGCGCCGATTGTGCAGCGGGGGGGTCACAGGGGGGGTGGTAGCCGCCCCTGTCCAGGGGGTTTGAGGGGGGCGGGTAGCCCCCCTCTACGGGGTTCGGGGCAGCGCCTCGAGAAATTTTTTTTTGGACCCTATATTAGGTTGGGCGAACCTACCTATGGTTTTCGGTCCATGGTTTTGGACGCGATGGTTTTTCGGTCCATGGTATTGGATGCTTCGGCATGTATAAATATGTATTGTAAAATTGAAAGGAATATAATGAAAAATCAAGTTGGTAGTCTCGGTTTTGAGATCTAGTGGGAAATCTCTGTATCCAATGGGAAATCTCTGTATCCAGTAGTATTCCTCCAAGTCATATGATAGGCCCACAAGGCTAGTAGTAGTCTAGCAGTGCAGTCTTGCTGGTGAGTTGAGACTGTCTTGGTCAGAATTTCTTCAATGACCTTATTGGTGCTTTTGACTTTCTCGTTCACCTGTAGATGATATGGGGAAGTGATCCTGTCTGTAATGTGATGGTTCCTAAGAGTGGTTGTAATCTTGTGCCCTACAAATTTCCCTTCCCCATCTGTTATCACTTCTCATAGTAAACCATATCGCACAAATAGCCCAAAGAGGAAGTTAATCATAGCTTCCTCTGTAGCTCTTGGTAAATCTACTGTTTCTACCCATTTTGTCACATAATCTGTAGCAACCAGTATGTAGGCATTTTGATTTGATGGTGGATGGAATGGGCCAACAAAGTATAATGCTCATCATTTGAAGGGTTCTATGACTAGTTGGGGCTGCAACAACATTTCATCAAATTGGCCAGGCCATCCCATCCTTTGGTAGCGATCAAAAGCCTACACATATTTCTTAGCATATTTAAATTTGTGGGCCAATAATAGCCCATCTATAGTACCTTATGCCCTATCCTTCGATCTGTGAAGTGTCCCACGTAGGGCTCGTCATGGAAAGCCTTCAGGATTTCATAAATCTCATCCTTGTGAATACATATGTGTATACACATATCGGATCCTATGTGAAAAATATATCCTTCAATCCAAAAGAATTGGGCATTGCATTGGATGATATGTTTCCTTTCCCTTGCTATCAAATGCCTAGGTAGCTTCCCCACTACCAAATAATTTTCCACATTTGTGTACCATGGCATATTGACTGCAATGACAAACAAATGCTCATATGGAAATTGGTCATCCATTGCTAGTGGATCATTTACCTTCGGGACTTGAGACAAAAAATCAGCAACTTAGTTTTCCTTCCCCAGACAATCTTTGACAATGATGTCAAACTCCCACAAGAGCAATATCCAATGAGTCACTCAACCATTTGTGATAGGTTTGTTTAGCCAAATATTGAATGGTAGAGTGATCAATATACAAAAAAGCTTGGTATCGAGTTATATAATGTGTAAATTTGTTTATGCCATAAATGGAAGCTAAGAATTCTTTTTCTAATACTATATAATTAAGCTCTGTAGCAGTAAGAATTTTTCTAATATAATATACAGCATAATGTTTTTTGTCCTCCTCCTAGCTAAGGATAATGCCTATTTCTTCATATGATGCATCCATGGATATGTGAAAAGGTAGCTTCCAATTTTTCCACATAATACTGGTATAATCAAGACTAGTTTCTTTAAACCTGTAAAAGTTGTGTCACATTTGTCAGACCACTTGAAATCAATATTTATAGTTAAAGCATATAAAGCCATAGAAATTTGTGAAATCAGATAATGGTAGACAAAATTTCTTATATTATTCCTTTCATAACCTATATATATTCTATGAAATATAGCTCATGGATACATCATTAATATCTTCAAAATATCTATTGACGCATCCCCTGATGATGGGCTCACTTGGTAGTCCGAAACATTGGGTTCATAAAACTCTATAACAGGTCATTCCTCCTCTATCTAAAACTATCCTCACCTGTATGGATTCATTATTTAATAATTTGTGAAAAGTTTTTAATAAACTTGCGATAATATCCTGCATATTCCAGGAAGCTATGTACCCTCGTCTAAGTACAGGGTGTAGGCAGTAAACGAATTACCTGTATTTTTGTTCGATCTACATGTATCCCTGCTACAGAAATATAATGTCCCATGATTATGCCTTCGGTCATCATCATGTGACGCTTGACATTGCTTAAGCATAACCTGGTAGAAATGCATCATTATAAAACCTTTTCTAATGTTTGCAGTACTTTATCAAAGTCATCCACATATGGAGTAAAATCATCCATATAAACTTCAAGTCCTTAGTTTATCAGATCAGCAAAAATGTTGAGTATAGCTCTCTCAAATGTAGTTGGGGCATTGCACAAGCAAAATGGTAACACTCTATAACAGAATATACCCTAGGGATGGGTGAAGGTTGTTTCATCTTGGTCTTCAGGGGCGATTTGAATCTGATTGTAGCTGCTGATGCCACCTAGAAAAGAAAAGAACTGCTTCCCTGCCAAGGTATCTAAGACTTCATCAATAAATGGAAGAGGGAAGTGATGTTTCTGTGTTGCCTTGTTTAACTCCCAGTAGTCCACACAAATATGCCACTTCCCATTTTTCTTGGGGATGACCACCAATGGAGACACACATTTGCTATCCGAAATAGGATAAATGAAATTCACATCCAACAACTTCTGTAACTCTTCTTTCACAATGTCCTTGAGATGTAGATTCAATCTTTGCTGAAGCTGTCAGAGAGGATGAGCATCCTTTTGAGTATAGATGTGATGTGTACACAACTATGGGTCTATACCCTTCATGTCAGGATAATCCCAGGCAAAATCCCCTTTATATATTTGCAGGACTCGAATGAGCTTTTGATGTTGATCACTGTCGAGGCTATCATTAATGTTTAAAACTTTTCCTAGCTCAATTTCCACATGCTTGTTGTTATGAACAACAATCGTCTGGATGTGTTGATCATCAGTATCCTTCAAGGGATATTCTAAGGCTTCATTATCAAGAATTTATTTTAACATTTGACACTTTACATTGCTCACATTAGCTAGCTGATTGATAAAGTTGTTGATAATGTCATCTTTGGTCTAATATTTGAATTAAAGTGCCTCTACTACTGTGAGTGGCGAATGGATGCTTTCTTCCAGGTATGTTGGTGCTTGTTTTACATATTTTTACAATGGGTAGACTTGGTTTGGCGAGGGGATATAGAACAAGATTTCTTACAACATCCCCCTTTGTAATAACCATGCTTCCCTCTTGGTAACCTATATAAGCATCAACTATTGCTAGCCAAGGTTGGCCTAGAAGCAAATATTTCCCATCTAATTGACTCTTTGGGTTTATAACAAGAAAATCTACTAGATTCTCCCATGAATCAATAGAAACCATAATATCCTATAAAGTTCCTTCTGGCCTTACCATCAAATGATCAGAAAGTTCTAGTAAGGTGGTGGTTGCACCCAGATCAACTAGCATATTGGGAAAGGAGTGGCCATATATTTGAAATGTCCCTGTGGGGTTCCCAGGATCTTCATACTTTACTAGAGTTTCCCCTCCCAAGAGTAAATCAGATAAGGTTCCTATAACATGAATGGTGGGTGAAGTTTTTTCTTTCCTCACAGGCTTCTTTACACATACCTATTTAATTGTTTTAGCATAGATGGGAATGTCTTGGATCACTTGGAGGAGAGGAATTTTTATACAAATATTTTTTACTTCCCCTACAAGATCAATATATGGGTAAAAATCAGCTTAGATATTATTAACATTTCAGGGAGTGGGGGAGAAGTGACTATAAGTTCCTGAGGATCTTTACGCGTATTTGTCTCTTCTCCTTGTTTTATTCCAATATCAATTAGAGGTGGTGGTATATGTATAGGTGGTGTTTTAATCTCAATTGATGGCTGGTCCCTATTTTCTTTAGGGCTGATGATACATCCTGGCGTCAATATCAATTCATTACATTCTTTTTGTTCAATCTCATAGTCTAATATTTCGAAAATCTGCACCAGTTGAACTGATCTGTTATTGGGATTCAGATTCGGATGAGCTAGCAATTGAGGGTGCAGAAGGGGCTGAGGATTTTGTTGTAGTGGATAAGGATCTCATAATTTAGGTTGAGGTTGAGGACCTATCCCCATAGGAGTATTGGATATTCCCAAAGGTTGTTGCCAATTTGGAGACCAGTTTAGATCATGAGAAATGGAGGTAGGCCACTCAGATTGATAGTGCTTACCTTGCCAAACAAGAGAAAAAGTAGAATTTGGACAACCATTACCTGGAATGGATTGAGTTGGCCACGATGTCATAGGGAATTGTTGGGATCTCCAATTCGAGTAAGGTGATTGGCCTTGTTGTGCTACCCCAGGGTTCTGTTGCTGATTAAACTATGAAGAAGGAAAGAAATAGGAAGCATCTTGTGACATACCTGTAGGTTTGGCCTACCACTGTCGACACTGGCTCATTAGATATACTAGATCTGTCTTTTCTTCTGCTTACTTGAACACTACTTTAAACCTTGACAATGGTGGACATTGTTTAGTGGCATGCTCCTTAGTGTAGATAATGCATGTGTGAACCATGTATAATGGACACTCTCATTAGTTGTGCTTCTTCCAACAACATGGGAAAAAAATGGTGAAGTTTTGTTCTGCTAAGGCTTGTTTCTGTTTATCCTATAGGACATCCAACTACATTGTGAGGGTACCCAGAATGTCTGTCTTGAATTCTTCTAGGAGGTTAATGATTTCCATTCATGTTATGCCTCCGCTGGGTGGTTTGATTCCCCTACTCATGGGATCTTGGCTTCCTGCTCTCGTGTATGTACTTCGTCAGGAAAACTCGATAGACAAGCGAATTATTTCATCATAATCTTCTTGAGAAATATCCCCTTTCTCCATTAATTTTAGAGTTTCTATCCACTCTTATTTCATTCCTTTAATTAAGATAGCTCTTAGGACTTCTTTTGGTAAGGTGGTGTGTGGAGATCTTTGCAAATTATAATGAAACCCTTTGACATATTCTTCTAGAGTTTTATTATCTTTTGCATCCATCTTAAATATTTCATCTTTTAGCTCCGTATTTTTGCAAAAGTCCTGGTATCTTGTGAGGAAGGAATTTTTCATATCATCCTAAGAATTAATAGCACATCCACCCAGACCCATGAACCATATTAAAGCTACTTACTTCAGAGTAGAAGCGAACAATTTTAGCTTTTGAGGCTCAGTGTTGTAGTCATAGCCTCTACAGAGGACATCAAATTCAAACAGGAAGGCATCAGGATCCTCTATGATCATCCCATGAAAAGTTGGGATGCTCTACACAAGAATAGCTTTCGTGGGGGCATTAGCCACTTAGTTGACCATGGGGTATTCCAATGTTGAGGTTTGACCTTAAGGTGGTTGATTTTCCATTTGGTCAAAGATGTCCCAATATCCTTCAGGTATTTCAGGGGTTGCTTTTGGAGTAAGTGGAGGATTAGAAATCTGGTTTGCTTTTTGCAACACTGCCTACAACTGGGATCACATGAGATCCTTGTTTCAATAGTTGAGGTCCTACCTTATCAACTCCACTGGTTTCTCCATCTCTTTCTCTTAAGTTACACAATTTTCCCTCTTTTAGAGGATCAGAATGTAAATTTTTTGTAACCTGAAGACTCTATTTAGATCCTCCAATTTGGCTTTGAATCTCAACATAAGTTGCAGATGGTGAGCTTGCTGCCTGAGGGATTACAGTACAACTTTTTCTAGATATAGCCTAGAATCCTACTGATGATTGAGACTCTACTTTTCTTACAATTTCATATATAAAGTTTGTTCTCCCAAGGTCCATTGATCCCTTGGGTTTTTTGGATTTAGGTGGGGGGTTTTGATCTTTTTCCTACTGATGCTTGAGACTCTACTTTTCTTACAATTTCATATATAAAGTTTGTTCTCCCAAGGTTCATTGATCCCTTGGGTTTTTTTGGATTTAGGTGGTGGTTTTTGATCTTTTTCTATGTTTCTATACCTAGTCATTCATAAAAAGCTATTCTTATTTAACCTCTAAGATTTTGCTGAAAAGTGGGTTGGTAAGCAAGCACTTTACTTGCTAGGTATGAAGGTTCTTACCTCCCATTTTTAAAACCAAATTCTTTTGTAGCAAGATAAAAAGGAAATTACTTTGGAACACTCTCCCTAGAAACAACACCAAAATTTTGGTGCACTAAGATGTATTTTTACATGCAATCTTAATTCTTACATTAATTGTCAACCCAAGGCAAGTATTTTTATTTCAAGAGTGTCAACATTATATATGTAGTGAAATTTGAGGTATACTAGTAATAAATCATTGCAATTGCTAATGCCTATCTCTTCAAAATCAATCCAAACAATTCTGAAAGAACTCTAAATGAAATTCATAACACACTTTGCAATTCTAATTAACCTATTATGAAAGAAGATGAATCTGAATACAACTGTAAAAAACACAATTGGAAATCTTAAATGGAATTGAAACTAACTCACTCAATCATTAAAGAGAATTGTGACAATTGAACAACAAATGATAATAGAACAACAAATGATATCTGAACAAAAAATAACTATATGAGAATACGATAGAAAGTGATCCATTCTATCTTTGAAATTTATGATAACATTACTTGGAATTAACAGTGATCCAATGCTGGAACTAACATAACCAATTCAATCAGAAGCATTACTCATATATAACACACAGTTTAATCTAAATCCTAAAGGAACAACAAATGTAAATTTGAATCGACAATCCTCACGGTAATCAAAATGATATTAACTTAACATTAACAAACAATAAAGAATAAATAGAAAAGATTATAGCACAGTTGGAGCAGTAAATATTCTCTTGACTCGGCCAAGAGTCACGAGAAGTTTCTGCTATGAGATAATCAGAATATAATTATAAATGCAGTCTTCTTCATTAAACTAAGTAACATAGTTACAACATCACCAAGATAACAATATTATATGTCCAAAAGAATAGTTACAAATTGTGAATTTCTGAACTAGCCATGTAGTTTGCGTTTTAGCCTTATATATAACATTTGTAAAAGTAAATAGATAAAATTGAATTCTTAGGATCAGGGGATCTTGAGGATTTCGCAATACTCGATCTAATTCTATCATAAAATATCATTGGTCTTCCTAGTCTTCTGTTGTCTTTCTTTGCCTCGAACGCTACCTTTTTCCTTTATGAGGTGCTTTTGCTCTATCAATAGAACATCCATCATCCAATTCACGTATTCTACACATAAAGATAGTAAAATTTAGTTTTTCATGCTAAATTTATCTAATTTGTTACCAATTGCTTTTACCCAACTTTAGCTCTTATTTCCTGTACTTTTATCCATAAACAAAGATAATCATGTGAGGATGAATGGTAAATAAAGCTATTTACAAGGATAAAACATACCTTTTTCTTGACCTAACAACTTTTCTTGAACCTATACCTATTCTTGTGATAACAAAAGTGCCATCAATATCTTCAAAAATCCTATCATGCATTAAAAAACCGAACACATTCCAAAAAAATATAATTTTCTAAGAGAACATGTCATTGAACAAAAAATTAAGTTGGAATATATTCCTTCAAAGCAACAAGTTGAAAATATCTTCACCAATCCTCCTCCCCATGATTCATTTGAATATCTTTACAAAGATTAGGCATGATCTCTTCCTCATCCATCACTTGATTTAAAACCAAAATATGATTTCAATGGGAGTTATGGCCATGAAAATCAATAATTTATGTTATGTATGTGCTTCTTATGAATGACATTTGTGTATGCATGAAGTTTTTGACTTAGTCAGACACATATGGTTTTATTTGATGGTAAAAGGGTGGCACAAATTGAGGTGTAGCATTTCATTAGTGCATTATTGGCATTGGTTTTCTACGGTCTATTGATAGTACCATTATGCAAGTTTCAGAATGTATGAAAGAGTATATTTTCTTGATGAATGATGATTTGTTGCAAAATCTTATTAATGTTGATGATATATCTCTTTACTGTTGGTAAGAAGGATATAATATGATCAAAAGTGATGAGGAAGATTTAGCATAGGTTCGAGGGGAGCATCTCCCATGCTTCTAATGGCTCATTGTTGGCATTATGGACACCCCTTATTGCATTACATTGACTATGACGAGTTCATATCATTGTTGTATATATATATATATATATATATTATATATATATATATATATGTTGTTATTATGTCATTTTATTCTGCTATTGTCAAATGGTTATGTTGTCGATGCCTATTTGGAGCATGGTGGTTGTTTATCATTTCACTACAAAGATATCATTGACTATTGTTTATGGTTATGTCTCTTGTTGTAAAATCCATTAAAAAGAAAACCATGTTGTAATCATTGTAAAATTTAGTCATGTATGGGTGATTGAAATTAAGCCATGTCATGTATGCCACCCCATTATTTTGGGTGATTGATTTAATATTTGGGTCCAATATGTAACCCCGTTATGTTGGGAGATTGATCACAGAGTCATTGGTATATGAGAGGTCATGTAATAGAGTCATAAAATATTGTACTTTTATTGCATATCTCTAGAAGGACCAACATATGTTGAGGGGAAGTATGGTCAATATGTAGACATCATAGTTCATATAACTAGATCAAACTTACAGTAATGAGCACTACAAGGGGGGAGGTCAATTATTAATTAAATACAGATCGATTAATTATTCTCTTTTATTAAGAGAAAGGAGTGAGGTGGAGAAATGATGGAGGTTTAGGGTTTTTGTTAGACCCTACAACGACAGACCTACACAGACCACGACGCCACTGTAACAACTTTCTAGCAATACAAACAATAATACATGAAAAAGAATATCGCACAAATAATGGACAACCTCTAGGGGGAGGACACAGTGCCTCCCCCCAATGACCAAGAAAATATTCAGAAGCACATGGAAGATGATGGGAAAAAGCCCCAAGAAGAAGTGGGAATGATTCCTTGTACACAGACATATAATACAGAAAGAAATGTGGCTCCCAGACCAACATTGGCAACCTGTAAACCCATTGCAACTGAAAGACCTAAGGTTGAGCTCCCAAGTCAAAAAATAAATTCCCAAATCCAGTACATGAAGGATCATGCGTTAACAAGGAAATTTACTGGCTTTTGGCCTACAGAGAAGGCTTTGCATGGATGGATCACAGCCAAATGGAAACCAAAAGGGCACATTACCTTGCAGCGAGGACCAAAGGGCCTTTTCGCAGTAGTCTTCAACTATATAGAAGACCAAAATAGGGTCCTCAATGGAGGACCATACTTCTTTAATGCAGCTAGTCTTTACTTGAGAGACTGGATTGAACGATTCAACCTGGACAAAGAAGATCTAAGTTGGGAACGAGTTTGGATCTATCTCTATTCCCTTCCATTGGAGTACTGGGATGAAGGTTCACTGCAAGATATTGGAAATGGACTAGGGGAGTTCATCAAAATTGCAGAGGAGACAAAACTCAGAAGATACACTTACTATGCCTGCATTTGCATTTATATGCATCTAAGAAAAGCTCTCCTAGTTGCGATAAGTTTATATCATGATGATTTTGAATGGATTCAGTCAATATATTATGAACATGTCCCATTTATATGTAGAAAATGTCATGCCCTTGGCCATCTATTTCGTGACTACCCATTAAATCTGAAACCCCTGACTTCTACCTCCTCAGAAAAAACTGACTCTAACGGTTTCACCAAGGTCAACAACCACAAAAAACCTGCATCATACCCTAAAAGGCCTTCCGCCAACACTTCAATGCCATCCACTAGTAATAGCTTTGAGGTCTTAGCCTAACTCGATTCAACTACCAATGAGAACCCCTTACACTCTGAGGAGTCTCCCAAGACATCATCACAATTCATTCCCACCAACTCAAAGTAACCCCAAAAGCATATGCAATCCATAGATCTTACCATCTCCTCACCCAGTCTGATACTGATATGGAAATCTCATGGCATGGAGGTAGAAATTTTGCAGCAAGAAACCACGATTGCAACAGAGATCGTAGAGGAAAGAAGTGAGGCCCAAGAGATGGAAGAAGAGCTTGAAAGAATAGATATAGGAAATCTAGATAGATTTGGACTAGAACAAGCTTGCAGGAAAAGGAATTTGAAAAGATACCAGAAAGACAGCTGTAAAACATGGAAGTCATCCTTTCCAGAGCACAATAGCAAAGAACCCTAGGCATTCAGCCTAGAAGTCAATGGGATGGCACAAACATGCCTAAAGACAATAAAAAGTGGGGGAGAAAAATAGATCTCCAAAGAACCCTCCACATTGGGGAAATGCTGGTGGAATCAGGAAGATATTCCAAGCTTACAAAGTATTACATTCCCCTACCCAGCAATGAATAATGAAGCTCACTTCATGGAATATAAGAGGGCCAAATATCCCTGGGAAATACAGAATGATAAAAAAAATGATTCAACAGGAGAAGCCCCAAGTATTCTTCATGCAAGAAACAAAATGTAACTCTATAACACTTGGTCAAACCCTTGCAAAAGCATGGCGAGGTAGTCAAGTAGTAGCAGTGGATGACTTAGGAGCTCTAGGAGGTCTAGTAATAGTCTGGGAAGAACGAGCTATGACGCTTACTAATATCCATGCGAGTAAGCACTTCATTCAAGCCACATTTCATATCATAGGGACAAATTTTCATGGTCACCTAACCAATGTCTACTTCCCCGAGGAAGCAATGCATAAGATAGACATTTTGAATACTTCATCTTTGATCAACTCCACCAGAACACATCCAATCTAGATCACAGGAGGAGACTTCAATATGATTACTAAGCTGGAAGAAAAAAGTGGAGACTAGAATAAACTAGATAGTGAAAGTATCCATTTAAGAAATTTCATCTAAAACAATTGGCTTATAGATATGCCATTCAGTAATGGAATCTATAACTGGAATAACAAAAGAGCAGGCACACATCAAATTGCCTCTCGACTGGATAGATTTTTTCTTTCAGACAATGGAATCCCTCTTGTACGAGATTTTTGAGCCTCGATCCTACCTCTCACAGGATCATATCACTAGCCTATCTCGCTCCAATGGCAAAGACCTGGGAGCACCACACGATGGTCCTTTCACTTTGAAGCTTTCTGCTTGATGCATCCAGATTTCAACAAGCTGATAAATGCAGTTTGGAAAAGCTTCAAACCCCCGGACGGCTCAAAAATGTATCAATTCCAAAAAAAACTCAAAAACCTTAAGAAAAGCATTAAGCAATGGAACCAACTAACCTTTAGTAATATCTTCGAGGCTCAGAACATTGTAGATCAAGAAATGAAAAGAATCTAGCAGATGATCATTACTGAGGGGAGATCTAAAGCACTCTCTGAGAAGGAAAAACTTCTTCAGACACAAATAGCAGAAAGAGAAAATCAAGAAGAAATACTTTGGAAACAAAAATCAAGAGTTATATGGCTTAAGCAAGGAGAAAGAAATACAAAATTTTTCCATCGCACTACTATACAGAGAAGAATGCACAACAACATCACTCACATTCAGAATTAGCAAGGAGAATGATTAGAAAAACATGAGGATGTAGAACAAGAGCTTCTTACTTACTTCAAGCAGGTGCACCAAGAACCACAAGTTGATAGACAGCCAGCCATAGAGAAGACTATCAAGAACATCCCAAAAATAATAACAGAAGAAGGCAATCAGCTCCTCATTCAGTCAATATATTTACAGGAAGTGGAGAATGCTATGCGATAGCTCAAAGGAAAAGTTCCTGGCCCTCATGGTTTTACATCAAATTTCTTTCACATTTTTTGGAATCTAATTAAAGAGGAGGTCTAGTAAGTTGTTGAGGAATCCAAGACTAATCGATGGATGCTTCCCTCTTTGAACACAACCTTTATTTCCCTCATCCCCAAGGAAGTGCAATCTCTGACTCCTGACAAATTCGAGCCTATCACACTGTGTAATGTCACTTACAAAATCATTTCCAAAGTTATTTCCTCTCGAATGAAGCTGCTGCTACCATTACTTATCTCACCAGAGCAATTAGGATATGTAGAAGGTCGGAAAATCATGGATGGCATCATTCTCACCCACAAGATTATACACTCCCTGAAGCAGCTCAAAAAAGAAGGTATGCTTCTAAAAATTGACCTCTCTAAAGCTTTTGATAATTTAAGCTGGACTTACATTCGAAAGATGTTGATTGCCTTTGGCTTCTCCCCTCCGTGGGTTAGATGGGTTATGAGTCATATAACCTCCACCTTCTTCTCCATTCTGGTCAATGGCATCCCGTCCATCCCCTTCCATCTTTCTAGAGGAATTAGACGAGGAGATCCTCTTTCCCCTTTTCTTTTCATTTTAATGGAGGAAGGGCTTGGACGAAGTATTAAAAAAGCTCTTCAATCCCAACAACTCAGAGGCTTCTCCTTTCCCAACACCCATGCATTTACCCACCAACAATTCATGGATGATAACATGTTTTCTGGCCATCCCTTGGTTCATAAAGCCCTCAAATTAAAATCCCTTCTGAATGCGTTTTCAGATGCCTCTAGCACCAGCATTAATAAGGCTAAGTCCCAAATATTTTTCTTCCATACCCCTGCTATCACTCGGTCTTCCATAGCCTATATTTTTGGATTCACAGTAGCCACTCTTCCTTGTAAATATCTTGGTGCACCTATGACTGACTCTTCTTTAAAGCACTCTACCTGGAAACTGCTCTTGGAGAAATTGGAAGCTTGCCTTTCCTCTTAGCCTTATAGAGCCCTCAATATGGCCAGTCATCTAGTGTTAATCAAATTCGTCCTACAATCCATGCCTCTTTATCTTTTTCAGTACTGGAAGCACCAAAATAGGTACTCAAGAAAATAAAAAATCTTTAGTAGAATTTGATGTGGGGAACATCGGGACAAAATATAAAATGGACACTAGTGAAATGGGCTACAGTCTACCATCCAAAAATTTCAAGTGGCACTAGGCTTCGTGATCTTCAGCACAGTAATGCACTCATGGGGGCACGTATTTGGTGGAAATGGCTCTTAGCCCCACATACTCCCTAGGCCATCCTCTAGATAGCCAAATATGCAAACAACCAACCAATAGATGATCTAATCCGACTCATAGAAGTAGGCAAAGGATCCTTAATCTAGAATGTGGCTAATGAACACAAAGATATAATTCAACAACACAACTTCTGGGAAATCAGAGATGGCAATAATGCATGGTTTTGGGATGAATCATGGCAGCAAAGACCCAAGCTGAGGGACCTGATCAAACCCCACCAAATACAAGAATGGGAAGAGCATCAGATGGACAAGGTTAGCCAGCACTGGTTTCCTACTCTCACAGAAGGATACAGATAATGGATAAACCCAAACCACATCATCACACAAGGCACAGAGTCCATTCAAAAAAATTTGGAGGCAAAGATTCTTAATAGGAAAATTCATTTCTCTGATAAGAAGGATATAATAAGATGGGGTTACAATGCACGAGGAAGTTTCACCACCCAAGAGGCATACAATCTAATAATAAGGAATCACACAGTAAAGGATCCTCTTTGGAACAAAGTTTTGGCCCCCAACATTTGGCCAAAAGTCTCCACTCTCCTTTGGTTTTTATGTTAAAACAAAATACTCACTTGGGACAATCTATGGAAACGAAGCTTTTGCAGGCCCTACATTTTCCGCAACTATAAACAACAGGAAGAAACCACTCTACATCTCATGAACTACCGCCCTTTGACAAACAGACTCTGGGAAAAAGCAAGTTTTAGATGCCAAAAAGAAGGAAGAATTAAATAGGATATTACCAACACGATACGTAGTTGGGAAATCAATCCATATAAGAGTAAATTGTTAAACTCTTTATGGAAAACCATCCCAGGTCTTCTCATGTGGACAAAATGAAAAGAAAGAAACCATTGCATCTTCAAAGACCAATCCACATGTTTAGAAGTCCTATGGAACAATGTTTTCTAAAACCTTCAGGAAACACTAATGCTCCAAACTTGGTATGAAGAGGAATTTCCTTCAATTCTACAAGAGAAGAATATATGGGCAAACTAGAATATTCAGTTGAACCAGGTATAGGAAAATCATAGTAAATTCTCTTCACACTAAAAAATACCAAAAAAATGGCTCCTTCCGCCCAAAAATATGATACAATTAAATTTTGATGGAGCATCCAAAGGCAATCTGGGAAAAACAGGATACGATGGAGCATTCAAGGATCATAATGGAAAACCTCATCTAAGCTTCCTAGGCTCAATTGGCTAGGATATGAACAATTCAGTCGAATTAGAAGTGCTATGGTAGGGGCTTCTTCTAGCTCAACTTCACAGTTTCTTCCCCCTATTAATTGAAGGTGACTCTCAGATTCTCATTAACATGGTTAATCAGATTCTCTAGGGGACCCCATCACACAAAGTGGTCAGTAGCTGGAGATTGGTGGAAATATTAGAGCTCATTGAACAATGGCTCTCCACCAATAGAGCAGTCACCTTCAAACACATCCGTAGAGATGGCAAGAAAGTGGCTGATCTCCTAGCTAATATAGGGGTTGACACTGGCCGGACACTACAAACTGGCTCGCTTAACACTATTGCCACTGCATCCCAGATAAAGGATTACAATGAATTGGTATAGAGTGAAGAAGCACAACCAGATGTAGGTGATCATAATAAAATTAATGGTGATTAGATTGAAGGAAAGTGGGTGGCTTGGACACATGGCCACCCACGTCCCCTCCTAGGCCAAATTATGGAAAATTCATGGTGACTTCTAGGTACCATTACTGTGGTGCTCAAGTCGAGAAATGAATAACGAGCATAAGGATATGGCCTCTAGAGACCATAATTCATTATTCCCTCCCTTGATAAATAGCTTTTTCCCTCCTGAAGCTGCAGAGCCAAGCTCTCGCACCATCACTGGCAGACGATGTTGGTCACTCAGCTGCATGGATGTGGGAAATGGGTATCATTTCTCCCAAACAACCCACTATAAGTCGAATCAAACTTAGAACCCCTTTTTTTTCCCTCTGAACAACCATTCCAATCCCAATAATTCCTCTACTTCCCCAAGTGTTAGCTCTGAGATTAATTTAGTCATGGCGTGCATTCGACACCGGATGCATAGAAGAAGAGGGGGTAGTCATGGCAGAAGCATTCGTTCTTCTGCTATGCCTAGCCTTGAATCTGCTTCTCATTCCCATGGCACCTTCTCTGGAAAATACCAAAACACACGCAGTGGCAAAGGTCAGTCTCAACTCCAGGGTGACCGCAGAATGAATGCAGTCGTCCATACTGCCAATTTTCCCCTTCCTCCTCATTCCTCTCCTCATACGACTCAATTCCATTTCCATAGTTCTCTACCCCGGCCCATCATCACCGCCACTATTACCATAACCTTCACTGAAGAAATTGACCTGTCGGATGCTCAGACAGGAAACAACGGTGAGTAGTAGAGGGCTACTCAGCGGAACAAGAATGCTCGAGATCTAGGAAAGTAGCAGATGGTTGAGAACTCTGCCACCCCGCATGGCAAGGAGATGGTTAATAGCCAGCATGCCACCAATGGCAAAGCAAGAGACATGAAGGCAATTGGTGATGTCTAGGGTGACATGTCAAGAAAGCATGTAGTAGAGGGCAACTCTACTGGCACTCAACCAGTTCGAGGTATATTGCGTGGCACGTTAGTAGAGGAGGAGGAGTGGTACAAGCATGCGTGTTGAATTGTCGAAGAACCTACTATAGACGACCTCCAAGGGGTCCATCCTGACTGATGACTGGGTTGCCAGGTGTCACCTTACTACTAGTTGGAGTCTTCATATGTTGTTGTTTGAGGTTTCTTGCTATGTTTTGTTTTGAAAACATTCCTTCTGGTTTGATTCGCTAGCTTTCAATCTAGGTCCCATATGAAGGTTTTTTGATGTTAAAACTTGAGACCCCTACGTGGGTCTTTTCTTCTGGTCTCACGGATTGGTTTGCACCTCAATGGGGCAGTGGCGTTAGGTTTGTGATATTTTTTGACAAACTCTGTTCAGCACCGCTGAGGCCAGTGCCACGTTGTATTTTCATTTTGTTTCATATCAATAGATTAGTGTTACTTAGAAAAAATGAGCACTACAAGGGAAAGTACTTCGTTAAGATTAGTTCAAGCTTTTCCCTAAGTTGATGTCAAAGGGGGAGAGAAGAATTGGTGTTTGCAGGTGTTTGTAGGTGGTTTCCAAACACCAAATAGTTTGGCATCAAGTCCAAAGGGAGCGATTGTTGGCATTATGACTAATGTGTTTTCCTTGATGGAAATATTCTTCAAAAATATGTTATTGATGTCAAATTGGTTATAATGAGATGTTGATGGAGCTATTACATAGGACATGTTTGATGGTATAGATATCATAGAGGGTATGAAAGAGAATTGACAGTTCAGTTACAGAATGCATGAAAATTGTGAAGGCTGAAAAGTATGCACAATCCCTGTGAAGAAGAGTCACATACATATGCAGGTTATGTGAAAGAAAGTCACAAACACAATCTAAACCATCGGAAACAAGAAACCATGAGTTATTACCATAGTAAACACCCATAGTATTGTGCTGACAACATCTGTTTGATCTTGCCAAACAAATGCCATCAATTTTACTAAGGTATTTTCTTATCGTATTGAAAAGGAAAAAAGTTATATAAGGGTAAGGATATCAAGGAGCTAAGTGGGCATTTGAAATATTATTCATGTGTGATATGATCTGGAATAATGGTGCACTAGGGAGCAAGGAGAAGGTTCAGATCTCAAAGATGTCAAAGTTTATGGATATGCTTGATTGACCTATTTATGTTTAAGAAGCTAAAATTTCTATAATGGTGCTATAATCTAAATATGTTTGCTGAGATGTGTGATTTTCTGAAAGTATGTTCCCAAAGATATGTATTTGACATGGGTTGTATTTGCAACAATGATTTGATTCAATAATTTAATATGTGTACACAGGTTTGTTTCTAGAATGTCGCATACATATATGGATATTGTTAAGATTATTCACGTATACAATATGATGATTAGGGTTTGATGTGTTTACTCAAAATATTGATATTTGTACGTTGGCTTTATGCATGGGAATGATGTATATACACATATTTATTTAATGGAATTCATGTGTGTGTTCTAGGTTTGTAATTTCTAGTTAGTGATGATAGTTGATCAAGTTTGTATTATTTGTTGTTCTTTGTCAATGATGTCTTCATCATAATGGTATGTATTTGATAGTGTGGATTGGATTGATTTGGTTATGGCTTGGTATATTGATTCGTGATAATGCTGCATAATTGTGATTGGGTATTCAGTGATTTAGTATTGTTATTATCTATGATTAGTTGTTGTAGTGACTTAGTATTGCAGTGACTGAATGGATGATAACAATGATTTAGTTTGACATTGTTTCAATATTCATTGGTTTGAGATATGTACACAGGTTTTATGCAAAGGAAGCACATAAATACTCGGATATGCTTCAAAACAATCACATATATATTCTGAGATAAATGTTATGAGGGTTTCTAATGACTACAGATTAGTTCTATGATGACGGCAGTCTGCATATTAGAATGATTGATTGAATTGAAGAATATTCATTGGTTGATTGGTATATTGGTATTGAGCATGCTGTTAAGTGGGTCTAGTTTGAAAATAGATGAAAGGTGTTCTGCATGTTTTTATGTGTATTTGAGATAGGTGGATCCAATATGAAATATTATGAAACATGGTCCATGAGGTGTTGAGGGTTGTAGCTTTCAGTAAGGGGGTAGGACCTCCCTTCCTATAGGAGCTAGTAAACAAGATCAGGGTGTTGTATTTCCCTTCCAAGAGGTTGTGGAGAATGAGTGGAGGTTGTAGCCTTCTACAGGTGGGTGTGTAGGTGCTGGAGAGAGTCTACACCAATACAATAACATGATGTAATGATAGTTAATTATAATAAGAGAAGAAGCCTTAGATGATAACATCAGTGGTTTTCTCCCACATTAGTTTTCCACATAAAACATTGGTGTCCTTACATGTTGATGTCTTTTTTGTGTGTTATGATTTATCTACCCTTTATTGCATACTTAATGGTTAAGGAATTAATAATGCAATTGTTAATTTAAACATCCAATGGAAGTTAATTAATATAAGTAATATGGATATATGTTGTTTTTACTCAGAAACCGCACGTACACGCGTGAGTTGTCTGAATAATAGTCATATACATAATTTTTCCTAACAAGATTATATTCGAAAGAGAAACAAAAATGGGTCACAAAATTTTGGGTTATGAGTTAGAAATCATCTACAAGAAAGGGAAGAAAATTGGTGATGCAGATGCACTCTGAAGAAGGGCTAAGGATGTTGAAGCATTTCTCTGGGCCATTTATGTTATCCAACCTGATTGGATAACTAAAGTAAGGAATTAACGGAAGAATGACGAAGTGGTCTAGACACTCATTCAAAAATTGCAGCAAGATCCTAGTGTATCTGATACATTTATCTGGAAAAATGGTTCACTATGGGACAAAGATCACTTATATTTATGTAAGAACTCCTAACTCCAATAGAAGGTCCTTTTGGAATTGCACACCTCTCCTATAGGAGGGTACTTATGATATTTTAAAACACGATAGGATCAAGAAGGAATTTTTTTGGGATGAACTTAAATTTGATATTCAGAAGTTTTGGTAGAATGTTTGGTTTGCCAAAAAATAAAGTTGAGGCAATTAAGATGTTGGGTCTTCTACAACCTATAGTCATTCCAAGTCAGCATTCGAAAGAAGTCTTAATGTATTTTACCACAGGTTTAAATAAGTTCGAAGGAAAGAGTATCATCATGGTGGTCGTTGAAAGAATTACCAAGTATGCACACTTTTGTGCAGTATCTCATCCATTCAAGGCATGTATAGTTTCTATTGCATTGGTAGAAGCAATTCAAAAGGTACATGGAAACCCAAAGATTATTGTAAGTGACAAAGATCCCATTTTCACTAGAAATTTTTGGATATAATTATTTTCTTGTCTTGGTACTTAGTTAGATCATAGCTGATGTTATCATCCTCAATCTAATGGGAAAACTGAGATAGTGAAAAAATGCCTATAAGGAAATCTTTGTTGCTTTGTATCTCATAAAAAAACACAATGGATACCTCTAGTTGAATCGTGGTATAACACTTCCTTCCATACCACAACAAAAATGATCCCATTTATGGAGCTTTATGGATAGCATCTACTATCCATAACATTGTATTTAAAAGACAATCCTAAGGTTCAAATAGTGGAGTATCACATTGAGAATCAACAACAAGTTCTCAAACTCTTAAAGGATAAGGTGACTCTTGTGAAAAATCAAATCAAGCAACAAGAAGATCAACATCACAGTGAAAAAAGTTTTGATATGGGAAATTGGGTATTTTTACGGCTACCATAGAAACAAATGTCCCTAAAGTAAGCCATGGAAGATAATAAATTATCACCAAAGTACTATAGACCTTACAAGGTATTGTAAAGGATTGGTACTATAACATACAAATTGGAGTTGCATGCATATTCTTGAGTACACCCAATTTTCCATGTTTCATGTTTAAATAAGGTTATAGGTGACAAAATCCGAGTTCAGACTATATTTCCATAACTTAATGTGGAAGGAAAAATTGTATAGGAACTTGAAGCAATCGTAGAAACAAGAATTCGACAGGGATGAAATCGATCAATTTTAGAGTATCTCATTAAGTGGAAGAACTTACCTGCTAAAGATTCTACATGGGAGGATGAGTATTTCATACAGAAACATCTAGAACTACTCAAGCATTGATGACAACATTTTTTTGAAGGAGAGGGGCATGTTAAGTCCTATAATACTAGTGTAGCCCCCATATTTTTGTTGTTGTGCCCTATAGAAACCCACTATTTTTTACTATTGAGAGCTTACATTATTATTTTTATGTAGGCCCCAATTATATTTTGACCCTTTACACTCCTATATATACTAAGGAGGTCTTTTCATTTGAATTATACAAGAAATGGTCATTTATGTGATGTAAAAGTAGGTTTCCCCCTCGAAGAGGCTTATTTTCAAGTCACTTATTAATCTTTTCTTCTATTCTTGTGATTTTGTTACATAACAAAGTGCTTAAAATTAGATAGAGGAGGTGATTTTACCTCTATATTTAATGAATTATGTGAGAATCATTGAATCAAGAGACATTTTTTGGCAACAAGAACTCCATAACAAAAGGGTGTTGTAGAAAGGAATAGCATAACTATACAAGAAATGCTAAAATAGTGTTGAATGAAGCCAAACTACTGTACACCTTCTGAAGAGATGTAGTCAACACAATAGTATACATTTTGAATAAAGCACAAATTATAGTGAATAACTGTAAAACACCTTATGAATTATGAGAGAAATGACTAGCTACAAACAAATTCTTCAAACTGTTTGGGAGAAAGTGTTATATAAATATAAATGAAGATAATTTAGGAAAGTTTTATTCTAGAAAATGTGAAGGTATCTTTCTTGGCTATGCACTTGGAAACAAGACCTACAGATGTTACAACAAAATATTGTGCAAGGTTGTATAAAGTATTGATGTAAGAGGAGATGAAGAAATACCTCAAAAATAAAAGTCACAAACAAATGAGGATCCATAGGAGGAATAGAACAAGAAGAAATAAAACATAGATATCAAAATACACCATTTAGATTTGTCCAAAAGTATCATCCATAAATGAGTTTCTTGGTGATATAGATATATTAGTTATACTATGAAAGGATTAGTAAGTACACCAAAACAAAGACTTTTCTTTGCTACTCAAAATAAATCCTAATAATTTTACACAAGTAAGTGAAGATAAACATTGGATTAATGATATGGAATAAGAACTAAATCAAATTGAGAAGAATGAAACATGGGAAGTTGTGCCTAGACCAAAAACAAGAATGTGATTTGAAGAAACTTTTTCTCCAATTGCAAGGTTAGAAGAAATTGAAATGTTTTTGGCATTTGTGTGTTTCAAAAATTCAAAGTCTAAAAAATGGATTTCAATTCATCCTTTATAAATGGAAATATAGAATAAGAAGCATATATTGAACTAGAAGGATTTCAATTGTCAGAAAATGAAGATAATTGTCATACTATGGATCCCCACACAATAAAAAAATTCAAGAATAAAATTGTCATGAGTTGTAATTCTTATTTTGATGAGGTGTTATTGTGATCCACTGATGAGTTTTCACTAAGGTTCAGATCTAGAAGACCTACAATGGTCATTGATGTATTGTAAATTCAAACCTTGAGATCAATATAGTGTAATAGAAGGGTTTTAAGCCTTTTCCACCAATTTTCTTGTCTTGTCTCACTCATGTTGATTCTTAAAATGGTACCAAAGTGAGTCTATGAGATATTATGGAAATATCAGAGCTAGGCATAGTCCATGATGTTGAGATGAGCATGCAATGAGAAGTGAGACAAGGATACATCAATATTTCTTCTCTAAAAAAAGGAACTTTAAGGATGATTTGGAAACCTATAAATCTAATTTATTTAGATTTAATTTGCATGAGCCATGGTATGAGACATAGTGAAAGACATAAAAAATAGAGTCACCCTCTAGAAATTGGTAGAAATAGTGACCAAATGATTCTATAGTCTACTTAATTATCTTCATCTAATCTTCTCCTTGAAATTTCCTAAAACCCCAATCTCTATGATGAACCTCTTCTAACACCCCAATGATCCTCATGTGGAGTCACATAAAAACCTTATGCATGCCTGGTGATTGTGGATATAAGATTGGAGAAGTTTTAGTTTGATTTGATTTGCTTCATTTACTTATCTATATTTGAGCAACTTTCAAATCAAACAATTATTTTTTGGGTGTGTATAGTAGCCAACAAGCATATGAAAAATTCATGTTTGTTGTTGTTGTTTAAATTTATTTATTGGGGTTATATAAAATGGGTGACGAGGGGTTGCATTTATTAATTCTCCCTTTTGAGTGCAATATTTATTCCCTTCAGAGTACATAGTTATGTTGTAAGGAGAGAGAAATAAATAAACCCTTTATTCTCATGATGCAGGTGATCTTGCATTCTCATGCTCTCTTATCCTTCCTATATTTTTCCCACATTCTTGTACCTTCCTACTCCATCGCTTCAGGCGTCAAACCAATATAGTGATCTAGAATGTGCATGTACACTAAATCATCCATGTTTCACTCGCTTTCCCATATTGTAACAATATTATCATGCAAGGAAGTTTTCACATTAGATATGAAGATTTCCATAAAGATTATAGTTGTTTAGAAGGGGTGTGATTCTTCCACTTTGCTACCATGTTTCTTGGTCCTAAAGAAATGTAGACAAATATAACAATTGATATATGATCATAAGTGTTGGATGATATATAAAGGAAGGAGTTGGCCAACCAATTAGTTTTATAGAGTCAAGATTTCTCTACTGCATTGAATTCAGCGACTTTTTCTAATCTTTTTTGCAACTATGCATAGGTTCATTTCTATAGGAACTCCTACATTTCATTCATGTTATCTCTGGACTTTTCTAGGCATAGTAAATATTATTTATAGGAAGGAAGGAAGGATAGATCAAATGCATAAAGCCTCTTTCTCTTGTATTTTTACTTACTCCACATATCTATCTGATACATTGCTCCACAAATTATTCAACAAAGCCATTTATCAAATTTGTTTCTATTCTTGCACCATGGCTACAAAGATTTTTTTAGGTCCCTATACTACTAGTGTAACCTCTTATTGTTATTAGTACAACCCCCTAATTATATTGTTGTGCCCATGTAGTCCCCATATTGTTATTATTGTGCCCCATATAAACCAACTATTGTTATTATTGTGCCCTTATATTATTATTGTTATGTTGGCTCTCATTATATTATGTCTCCTTAGACTCCTATATATAGAAAGGAGGTCCTGTCATTTGTATCATCCAAGAATTGTTCATTTGTATAATGTAAAGGATGTTTTCCCCTCGAAGAGGCTTATTTTGAAGGTTTTTATTTATCTTTTCTATCTTTTTGTGAGCTAGTTTCACAACATTGGTATGAGAGCTTTGGATTCTAGGGTTTCGCTGCTCCAAACAGGCCTTTGTGGAATTTTCGCTATAATGGTTTTTCTGTGAACTTTCAGAAGATACGAAAAAAAACCCATTTGAGAAGAAACCGTTCCTAACCTCAAGTCCAAATTTTAGATCTTGTCATGCTACATTTGTAGACATATGACCTGAGGAAGTTAGGGTATTTACAAGCTCTAGAATTCCATCTCAAATAGGTCATCATGGAATTTTCTCTATACTTTGTTTTCTACGATGTTTTTAGATTTTGAAATTAAAACACATTTAAGCCAAAAGCGTGGTGAAGCATGGGCCCAAATTTCATATCTTGGTTCGCTATATGTTACTAGATATGGCCCAAGGCATTTAGGTTTTCTGCAAGCTCCTGAATTACATTCTACAATGGTGACCTTCGGAAAATTTTCATAAATCTCTATCTGAGCATCTCATTCAAATTTTGTAAAATGTGACAGAAAGAAGACAAACTGTAGTTTGTTGGGTATTACTTTTATAACCTAAGGGTGAAACAGTGACATGTGGAACATCGTACAAGTTCGCTCTACTGAATTAGTCTATAATTAGGTCATCACAGGATATTAGGAATAACTCTTTCTTCATGAATCTAATTGCGATTATATTTGTGGGGTTAGAAAGAGGACTCATACTACTATCACAGGCAAAAAATTCAGAACTTAAAGATCTAAAATCACAGCATTACAGTCGTTTCAAGATCAAGCTCCCAAAATCAAGAAATGTTAAGTTATGGTATGTTCTATGATTATAACAGTTTACATATTTTCCTTATTATATTCCACAGATTAGAAATCACATGTAAATAAAGTAAAGTACAGATAGAACATTAAACGATCGACATAAAACAAGCCAAGACAAGAGACACAAGGTGTGGCGGCTGGCTAGGGACAAACCCCACAATGTGTGGGGAAACCCTTTGATCAAATATTCTTTTATCTTCAATAATTCAGCAGAGAAAATAGTAAAGTAAATCTGATTCATATCAACAGTAGAAAACCCTAGATCAGCGATATCAGCATTAGCGGCTTCATTATCAAACTGCGGCAGATGACATCTCACAAACCGACTGTCGAATTGACTTCATTCCACCACCAAAAGTTGTGGCTTCCAGAGGAGGTTCAGATGAACCTATAGCATAGTTTAGATGAGGAGATATTCTAGGCCATGCAGGTCAATCTTTACTTCTGCAATTGTAGCTTCCGTTTCAGCAGTTTCTGGCTTCAAACTAGGGCAATCGATATCTTGCAAACTGTTCATCGGATTGACTTCATTCCACCACCAAAAGTTGCAGCTTTCAGAGGAGGTTCAGATGAACCTACAATGTAGTTCCAAAGAGGAGATATTCTAGGCCACATAGGTCAATCTTTACTTCTGTAGTTGCAGCTTCAGTTTCAGCAATTTCCAGCTTCAAACTAGCGCAGTCGATATCTTGCAAACTGTTCGTCGGATGGACTTCATTCCACCACCAAAACTTGCGACTTTCAGAGGAGGTTTATATGAACCTACATTGTAGTTCCAAAGAGGATATCTTCTAGGCCACGTAGTTCAATCTCTGGATCTGCAGTTGTAGCTTCAGGTTCAACAGCTTCCGGCTTCACATGTGTGAGAGAGAGACCCATTTTTGCACAGTAGAGAAGAGACTCATTTTTTCACAGTAGAGAGAGAGAGATGTGACGAGAATTGTGAGTTAAAATGAGGAAAAAGTTCTCTTCTATTTATACACAACGTTGGTGTTTGAATAGATGCAGATGTTGGGCTTCTGAGCCTACATGAGTTGTAGGTCGGCTTGATAACAATTCCATAATCAAAATAAATTCATATCTCCATGAATACTTATCAGAATCGGATGATATTTATATCAATCCTACACCTCTCAACGAGAGGAATCTAATAAAAATATTATCAGCCATGAATAAGATGAACCACATGAAGTTTTTCCCTGGTTTCCAATTATAACACTCCCTCTCAACCAGGGAGAACTTCATCTGCAATTTGTCTATCGTTTGTTACTATTCATCCATCAAATGCACTGCCCTGTACAGCTTGACCCTTGCCCTACTCTACTCTATTCTGCCTGTTCTGCTTTGTCTTCTTCTGCCCTATAATGATCAGTACTGTTTTGCTTTGTTTTACTCTGCTCCTGCATTGTTATGCTCTGCTATGCTTTTGTCCGAATTATGAAGAAGAAAAAAATGATTGAGGATGTATCATACTGACTCAAAGTCAGTCTTAGAGTATGTACCACTAGTCCCAGACCAATCTCAGCCAACCCGAAGTGAATATCATAGTGAGTACAACTTCAGTGGTCCTAGACCAGTATCATCCTCCACTGACTCAAAGTCAGTCTCAGAGTGCGTACCACTGGTCCTAGACCTGTCTCAGCCGACCCGAAGTCAGCTTCATAGTAAGTAGCACTCCTACCACTGGTCCCAGACCAGTATCGCAGTCTCAGAGAGTGTACCGCTGGTCCCAGACCAGTCTCAACCGACCTGAAGTCACCGTCATAGTATGTACCACTCTCACTAGTCCCAGACCAGTACTGCACTGACACAAAGTCAATCTCGGAGTATGTACCAGTGGTCCCAGACCAGTCTCAACTAACCTAAAGTCAACGTCATAGTATGGTACAACTTCTAGCACTAGTCCCAGACTAGTATCATTGATCCTAGATCAATGGAGGTCATCCTAGCATAGGGAGTACGGTAGATACAATTATGCATCCATTGGTACTACTATGATCCCTAACTTCATTTCCCTACTCATTGATCAGATGAGAGGTACTTCCCATGAGTCCTAGACTGCATGGGTAGGATGCCTCGACAGGAGAACTAATCAATCCTGTCCTCATAGGAGAACACATCAATCTTGCTACAATCGCCATGGAGAACACATCAATCTGGGCCGCCATGGAGAACACATCAATCCAGGCATCACAGGAGAACACATCAATCTTGCTAAAATCGCCATGGAGAACACACCAATCCAGGCCTCACAGGAGAACTAATCATTCTGCTACACAGGAGAGTGAATCATCCTGTTCCACAAAAGAGTGAATCATCTTGTCCCACAAGAGAGCGAATCATCTTGTTCCACTGTGCACCACTAGGGGAGGGTGAGTCAGCCTGTGGTCGTATGTTGTTCCAGTAAGAACGGCAAGCCCTCAGAGCTCCTAGACCTCAATGTATGCAACATGCAAGACCCTTGTACAAGGGTTTCTTTCTGACTCCAAGTCGTTTGGGAAAATCACAGATTAGATCTTTTCTCGGGGCTTTGACAAGGTGTATCGACCTGTACATCATCGTAATGCGATGGAGCGTCCTTGCTCATTGACTTACCATATCCCAGATGATGTCTATCTGCTGGAGAAATTAATGAATACGAGATTCCTCAATAATCGAATCCCACCTCTGATTGTTATAGAGAATCATAGTGGTATCCAATGTAACTCCAAACAGCTCACTGAAGAGCTTTCGCAACTAGACTGCCTCACACGAGGTCATGCTAGCAACAATATATTCTACTTCGGTGGTGCTCAAAGCCACCGACTTCTGCTTCCTGCTCATACAAGATATCGAAGCAGATCCCAAGGTGAAACAACACCCGGAGGTGCTCTTACGGTCCACCACACTGCCTGCCCAATCAACATCAGTATATCCAAGTAGTCTCACATCTCCATCAGTGTGTCTTAATCCATGAGAGATTATGTCCTGGAGACATCTCAAAAGATTCTTGGCACGAATCTAGTGAGGCTCAACCAAATATGAGCTCATAACGCTAACTGTAAAACATATGTTTGGACGAAGGTTCATCAAGAACATCAATGCGAATGAGTTTTTGAAACTCAGAGGCATTTCCCAAATCTTGTCCGACATCACTACCATATAACTTCTGAAAGTTAAGATCCTCAAGGTAGTCACAGGCTTGCAGTCCATGATATCAAATCTTTTCAGAATCTTCACCACATATTGTCCTTGAGACAGGAAAATTTCCCTTGGCTTCTGCCACACTTCTAAGTCCTTGGTCCTTCATTTCAAATTCAGAAGCCAACTCCCTCTTACATTTTTGAATGAGAGGGTGTGCACCTATTAGAAAGAGGTCATCCACATACAAAACCAGTATGAGAGGTTTATCATCTTCAACCTTAAAGTAAAGGTTAGGATCGGCTTCACTCCTAGTGAATCCCAGCTTCATCAAGTAGCTGTCGATCCTCTCATACCATGCTCGAGGTGCTTGCTTCAGCCCATAGAGAGCCTTCTTCAACCTGCATACATGATATTTTCGATCATAAATCTCAAATCCTTCAGGTTGCTCCACATAGACCTCTTCTTTGATCAAGCCATGCAAGAAAGTGGTCTTGACATCCATCTGATGTAGGTTCCATACTTGTGAAGTAGCAAGGGCTATGATCGAGCGCATGGTCATATATCTGGAAACAGCTGCAAATATCTCATCATAGTCTATACCTTCCTTCTGGGAGAAACCACAAGCAACAAAACGAGCCTTATACTTTTTAATAATTCCATCTTCTGCATGCTTTATCTTGTAATGCCATTTGGAAGTAACAACTATCTTGTCTTGGGGTCTAGGAACTACTTCCTAGACATCATTCTTCATGATAGACTCATATTCTTCGGTCATAGCATCCTTCCATACTTGATGCTTGACAACATATGAGAATGATGAAGGCTCATTTTGTATGATCATGCTCATGATGGTCAGGTATCCCTGATACCTATTAGGTTTCTTACTTTTACGAAAGGTTCCTCGGGGTGCAGCATGTCCTCCAGCATCATCAAGTACCCCCTAAGCCATGAAGGCCTCTTCCTAGAAGAGGAAGGCTCATGTGGAGGAAGATCAATCAGATCCATGGTTCTTCTACATTAGGCATTGATTCATCATCCTTTTTTTCGGTTCCCTGGCGTCAGCTTCTTGAGAGCTCCTCAAAGTCGAAAGATTGTCCACCTTGCTGAGAGCCATATCTTCATCAAAGGTGACATCACGACTAATCACAACTTCCCTTTGACTAGATACATAGATTCTATAGCCTTCATTATTTTCACCATAGCCCACGAAAATTCATTTCTTTCTAGATGCACCCAATTTATTTCTTTTCTCTTTCGACACATGAAAATATACAGGGCTTTCAAAAATTCTAACAATGAGAAACATCACATTTCTTACCGGAGAACTTTTCTTTAGGAGTCTTGGAATCCAATGCTTGATGAGGGCATATACGGGGATGTTTATAGTTTCAGCCCATAGAAACTTCGGAAGTCTTTGATCATTTAGCATGGCCCGGAGAGCTTCCACAATCGTACGGTTCTTCCTTCCCACCACACCATTCTCCTTAGGAGTATGTGGTGTAGTAGTCTCCCTCTTAATGCCAGCCTCAGATATGCCTCAGTGAACCAATTGTAATATATTGGAGGTCTTGTTTTGGCTTGGGGAGAATGGTCCCCTTTTGAGCTTTCCTTCGGCACATCCCGGACATACACCTTCTTTCTCTACTTGGAATTTGGGCATCCCTATTACCATCTGCATTACATCGGGTAGAGCTTTGTAATGAAGGTGGGGAAACCTCCAATGCCAAAGTTCGGATTGAAGAGTTATGTCACAAGACATGACACCTAGCAGACTTCCATCAACCTGATATAATTAATCAACACTAAACCTAAGAGTAAAGGCATCTTTAACATTATTTTTACATACCTTGCAATTGTTGAAGGTTACGTTCTAGCCTTTGTCCTCCATTACCGAGATGGACACAAGGTTCTTTTTGAGGTCAAGTGCATTTAATACATCCTGGAATTTCTAGCCTTCTTGAATGGTTGTCCTCTTCCTCGATCCCCAACTCTCCTCTTACCTTAGCTATTGAATTTTTTATTCCTTTGATTTCCCACCAAAGGGATTTTGATCATCATCCCGATGTGAGTCCTTTCTATCAGGGCACTCCCTTGCATAGTGACTTGCTTTATCACAGATGTAACATCGTCCTTTTCTTCCACCCTTACGTCTAGCCTTTCCTTTTGATTTAGTCCTGGAATTATTTCTTGTCATAGCATGAGAATAAAAGGTAGCAGGAGGACCTTTAGGCATGGGCATTTCTTGTTCTTCTTCCCTTGTTTCTTCTTGAATGCATCTAGCCATTAATTCCTCAAAACCAAGAGTTACATTATAGTTCAGAAGAGTAGCCCTGAACACGTACCATTTGGATGGTAATCCTCCAAGAGTTGTGAGTGCCATTTCTCTGTCAGTAATAGTCTCCCCAATACATAGGAGATCGTTCTTGATCTCGATGATTCTTAAGAAGTATGCTTGCATACTCTCATCTTTACCCTTCTTGATTTCCCTTAGCTTATTTCTACGAAACTAAACTTGATTTGCATCATTGACTTTAAATAAACTCACCAATCTATCGTATATTTCCTTGGAGTTGTCTAGATCAGAGATGTAGGCCACCAAGCACTTGTCGATAGAGTCCCAGATGATCTTCTTCACTTTAATTTCTCCATTCTTCCATTTGTTCCAGGTAGCAGCAGATGCATTTGATGGAGGCTCAACAATATTGCCTCTCACATAATCCAACACTCCTTGATTCTCAAGGGTTAGATTGATAGACATCTTCCATCTGTGATAGTCAACTTTCTCATGGAGCTTGTCTTCGGTAGGAAAGAGGGTTGAGGACCCCATCGTTCTTTTAGGATAGCTTTGCCAACCTTCTCTTTGGTGATTGCTCTTGCTCTTGCTTGGGCTTTGTCTTCACCTCAGCTCTGATACCATGTTAATTTATGGTATGTTCTATGATTATAATAGTTTACTTCTTTTCCTTATTATATTCCACAGATTAGCAATCACATGTACATAAATTAAAGTACAGATAGAACATTAAATGATCGACAGAAAACAAGCCAAGACAAGAGACACAAGATGTGGCGGCTAGCCAGGGACAAACCCCACAATGTGTGGGGAAACCCTTTGAACAAATATTCTTTTATCTTCAATAATTCAGCAGAGAGAAATAGTACAATAAATCTGATTTGTATCAGTAGTAGCAAACCCTAGATCAGTGACATCAGCATTAGCGGCTTCATTATCAAACTAGGGCAAATGATATCTCACAAATCGACCGTCGGATTGACTTAATTCCACCACCAAAAGCTGCAGCTTCTAGAGGAGGTTCAGATGAACCTACAACATAGTTCAGATGAGGAGATCTTCTAGTCCACGTAGGTCAATCTTTACTTCTGCAGTTGCAGCTTCAGTTTCAGCAATTTCTGGCTTCAAACTAGGGCAGTCGATATCTTGCAAACCGTTCATTGGATTGACTTCATTCCACCACCAAAAGTTGTGGCTTTTAGAGGAGGTTCAGATGAACCTACAATGTAGTTCCAAAGAGGAAATATTCTAGGCCACGTAGGTCAATCTTTACTTCTGCAGCTGCAGCTTCAGTTTCAACAATTTCCAGCTTCAAACTAGGGTAGTCGATATCTTGCAAACCATTCGTCAGATTGACTTCATTCCACCACCAAACATTGCGGCTTTTAGACGAGGTTCAGATGAACCTACATTGTAGTTCCAAAGAGGAGATATTCTAGGCCACGCAGGTCAATCTTTGGATCTGCAGTTGCAGCTTCAGGTTTAACAGCTTCTGGCTTCACATGTGTGAGAGAGAGACCCATTTTTTCACAGTAGAGAAGAGACTCATTTCTGCACAATAGAGAGAGAGAGATGTGATGATAAGTGTGAGTGAAAATGAGGAAAAAGTCCTCTTATATTTATACACAATGTTTGGTGTTTGAATAGATGCGACTGTTGGATTTCTGAGCCTACATGAGTTGTAGGTCGGCTTGATAAGAATTCCATAATCAAAATAAATTCATATCTCCATGAATACTTATCGGAATCGGATGATATTTATATCAACCCTACAACTCTCGACGAGAGGAATCTAATAAAAATATTATCAGCCATGAATAAGATGACCCACATGAAGTTTTGTCATGGTTGCCAATTTTAACAAGAAAAGGCGATATGATGAAGTTTGATGGCAAGGATCGGGTAAATTGGATAGTATAGATGGAGCAATATTTTGATATACATGATGTACAATTGCTACAAAAGGTACATATTGCATCTTTATATTTAGAACCGAATCAATTTTTAGGGTATAAAGGGCTTTGTTCTCATAAAGCACTTGTCACTTACGCCATAAGAATTAGCTTGACGAGCTGAGCAAGGTGGTACCATTCACTTGTTAGCATCAAAAAATTTAAGGTGGTCCTAAATTTTACTTATTTTTTTTACAATAATGATAAGTGCACTGGATCGATGCATGGTACAAACCAAAGCTCAAGCTATGGCCAATGAGAAGATCGACACCATTGAACAAAAGTTTGACGCCTTATTAACGTCAATCAAGACCTTAGCAGACACACTCACAAAGGGCATGTAAAAGGAACAATCGTAGGCATATGCTTTAAATGAAAACATTCAGGGCAAGTCTAGCCATTCTCTTCACCTCTTTGGAAACCACCAACAGTCCTAGCCGCAACCGCCCAAGCTAGACCTATATAAATCTAATGGCTCTCATCTGGCCACATGGCTAGCACAAATGGAGCAATATTTCACATTGAATCACATCAAAGATGATGCGACCCAGCTAAGTGTGGGTAGCATGTACTTGGACAACGAAAGATGACGATGGTGGTAATGGCATCAACATTGCTATGGAAGGCCTGTGACTTGGCACGTATTCACAAAAGCCCTTATGGATCGCTTCGACCATGAATCTAATTTTTTGGGTCATCTTACTAAGCTCCGACAGACAGGATCAGTGCAAGAATATATTACAGCCTTTGAAGCCTTAGCCTTCCATACAGGAGGTCTACGAGATGAGTTCTATGTAGGAATTTACAGGGTAAGTTCCTCAGACAAAACACCAAAAGGACACCGCTCACAAACAGATCACAGATCAATACACCCGTATTTTGATGTGGTTAAAACCCTCAGAGAGGGAAACAGTCCACGATCTGTGCCAACGTGGCTACTACAGGCAATTTATTAATAAAAGAATGAAAATTTACATAAGCTTCTCTCATGCACGGTGAACCTACAAATGACCCTCCATGCGCTTTAAATAGAATTCATGGACCAATCGGGTGTCAAGCCACGGATCAAGTGTCGGGAATACCGAGGAGAGAATGAACCGTCGGATCACTACATATCGTGACCGTCGGATTGTAAGTTACAAAATGTACAACGGTAAAGAAACACACTTTACCTAACTCTATACCTAACTCTATACTAGACCAAGTTGAACTTAACTATTCCTATGTGTCGGAATATCCTAACATATTTGAGCTTGTTGAGGTGCTGACGGATAGGTAGGAATTTGCGATGAAGGTGGTACAGTTTGAGGATTCAACAATCGATCCCAATATGAACCAGGTTGTATGGGTAAAGTAGGTTGCCAAACACTAGAAGCCATTCTAGGATGAGGAGGATTATAAATAGGTCTATTACCGCTCTGTCATGAAGTCTCCCTCCTTGATCCTCAGGTCACACAACTTTTTCCGTAGGAACAATTTGTTCACCAGAGACTTAGATTGGTACAAAGTCCCTAACTTTTCCTACAAAGCCTTTGTCGTAGCTTCCCTTAATACATTAAAAAATACTAAATCTAAAAGACACAATCATATTATGCTCTTCACCTTCCGATCTAACTTCGCCCAGTCTTCTACTGACATTCATGTTGGTGTCGTACCTGGATCTACAACAATCCACTGATCTTGGCCCACCAATATATCTTCCATCTTGAGCTTCCACAACTCAAAACTTTGACCATTAAATTTCTCAATCTCTATCTTTCCACTATTTTCCATCTTCTTTTGCCATAATAATCTATCTTGTAGATCTTCCACTGAATAGGTTCTAACGCAATCCTGATAAAAACCCCTCAGCAGCAAAGGCGTCCCCTTGAAGTTGAACCTGACTCTGATACCAAATGTAGGTTTTAACCCTATACATAAATTACCTACAAACAAATTCTTAAAACAGAAAAAAATATATAATGGCGAGAACATAAAACAAATATACATATAGATTTTCCCCTAGATCCCAAAGTTGAGACACATATTGATTTTCATTATATTCTTTTCAATGTTACAATACATATAAACATAACCATAGTTCCCTTGGTTGGATCTGCAAAATACCATGGGAAAAAAACCATCATGCCCAAAACCATGTGCAAACCCCATGCAAAAAACAATGGGTAGGTATGCTCACCATCTTTAGGTTCACCCCCCATCCTTGGATCTACCCAACTATTATTGGGTCCGAATTAAAAAAAAAAAACCCCATGTAGGGGGGATATCGACCCCCTGCAAACCCCTCGACAGGGGGAGACTGCCGCCTCCCTTGTGACCCCCCTGTTGCATGGACCTAGTCGTGGAAAGAATATAACACACACCCAACATGTTCGATAAATGTTCTTCAGACTAAACACGATTTGCAGGTCAGGCATTATAAAATACATCGTCCATATTGAACCCTAGATGTGGCATATGCATCCATAGGGAATCGTTAGCGAAAATCCGCTTTCTTGATAACAAACTCAACATATTAAATTAAATTAAATTATAATACGGTTTATATTAACTTGATATAATATTTATTCATGATTGATGATGTGCAATATTGATTCAACCCCTCGACATGTTCCTAGAGCACACCAACTATTTCAAATAAGACAAACTGAGGCGCTTATCTATTTTGCATTTCATTATCTTCATTACCTACCACAAATTCATGTTTTAATCAATGGGAGCAAAACCTTTTTTCAATTTAAAAAAAATAAGTGAAACACTTATAATCATTTACCATTAAATGTAGTAAAGTCTTTTAGAAATCATTCTCTTCGTGTCATGATACTAATACAGAGTTGAGAGCTTTATGTAAGTAATGATGATCTGCATTGAACACTAAATGACCCATGGAAATTGTAACATGTAGTGTAATTGTATGTTCACAGTGACAGAAGGGAAGTGCCCTTACATAAAAAGGGTATGCCCATTGCCTTTGTCTTCTAACTGATAGTGCAATATTTCCTTTTGAATTTACTTCCAAATCCAATTTTAAACTAGAAGAGAAACGTTTAAGGTATTATGTGAAAAGTATTGATTGATATGTTTGACATGTACAATTTTGTTAAATAATGAATCCATACAGGTGAGGGTAGTTTTTAGAAGAGGAGGAATGACCTGTTATAGAGTTTTGTGAACCCAACGTTTCGGACTACCAAGTGAGTCCATCATCAGGGGATGCGTCATTATATATTTTTAGATCTGAATGATGTATCCAAGAGCTAGATTTAGGTTATGTATATAGGATATCAAATAAAATATGTAAGAAAATAGGTCGGCTATTATTTTTCTGGTTTCCACTTTATTTATTTAATTAATTACTATTGTCATTATTAATTAATTTTATTATTATTATTATTATTTTGTTTGAAGGGTAAATTAATTGATTAATAGGTTAGATAACTTAAATAATTCTATTACATATATAATTGCTTATTATGTTTATTAATTTATTAATTTTATTATATTATTTTTAATTGTTTTTAATAATTTAATTAATTAGTTTAATTAATTAAAAGATATTGATAAATAATTAATTTTACTATTATTCTTTTTATTATATGATGTTGAATTAGTTTATTTTTTAATAATATGATTAATTCTTTATTATATTTTTAACTATTATATAATTTGTTTGGATTAAAATTAAATTTATTAAATTTTCTATTTTTTTTTATTTATTTATTTCATGTTTAATTATTTATTACCTTTATTTAATTGATTAATTTATTCAATTTTTAATTAATTAGTAAATCCTTATAGATTTGGCGAGTTATTGTTATAATATTATTTATCAATCCTAGAAATAATTTAATTTGTTTAATGTTATCAACTGATTGTGTGAGGTAAACAATTACTAATGTTTGATTATGATGTTGACTGTTTAAGGAGGATGCTATATGAATGATGTTTTTGTTAATTGTTATAATGAGGCTTCTAAGAGAGGAGGGAATGGGTTACTTTAAGGGCTAGTTATTGATTTTTAAGAGTTCAAGTAAAGGTTTCCACGTGTTGCTTAATTTTAATCCATCATCCCGGTTCAAATTGTTCTTCCTTTTTTCTATTTCTATGGCTTCTTCAATTTTCCTTTTAAGATAGTGGTCTTCTTTTCTAATCAGTTTGACTTCTTCCATGCAGATGTAATGAGAGGAAGAGTGAACGTGTTCTGCTAAGGCCAATTTAGAGGTCCTATCTCTTCTTAAGTCGGTAGTGTGTTCTTTAATTCTAGTATTAAGAGACCTACCCGTTTTACCTTTATATTCCTTACCACATGAGCAAGGAATCACATAAATGCCTTTTTGAAGTTTAGGGTTTATGGGATATTTGACTGAGTTGAACAATTGTTTGATGGTGTTAGCAGGGGTGAATGCTACATTGATGTTATGTTTATTTAGAATTTTAGTAATTTTATCAGTGGTGCCTTTTATGTAAGGTAGGGAGACCTTAGGAGTTGATAAATTATGATTTTTCATGTCCTTGTTATTCTTGTTTAGAGATAGGTGCATGACTTTCTTAATGGTATTTCTATTGTAGCCATTTAGTTCAAACACTTTGTGTAGATGGTTGAGTTCCTCATTTAAATGGTCATGATCAGATATTCTGGCCGCCCTAATGGTTAGGGTTCTAATGATTCCAATCTTCTGTTTAGGGTGGTGATGGGAATTTGCATGAAGATATCTTTCAGTATGGGTTTTATTTCTATAGACTTCGAAACCGAGAGACCCATCTCTTTTAGTTAGAAGGATATCAAGAAAGGGAAGCTGGTTGTTATTTTCAATTTCAATAGTGAATTTTATATGGTCAGATAGGCTATTTAGATGATTGAGGAATAGGTCAAGTTTTTCTTTGCCATGACTCCACTTGGCAAATATGTCGTCTACAAACATTTTCCATTCAGCAGGGGTACAATTTTATTTTATTATCAGGACTTTGGTTAAGCAAGTAGCGATTCAATATGGTTTAAATAATACCCGAATAGAGGCTGTGATAATTACACTATTTACATAACTGGACCTTGCATCATTTCTACTTTCTAATATTCATCCACATTGATATTAGGTTCGATTATAAGTATTTTATGTTTAGGAAAATACCTAAATCCAAGCTGGCTAGAACTCTTTAACCATCCAAAAAGAATAAACGTCATTTAATTCAAGCATTGAAGGCCACCCTCCGAATTTCCAATTGTTGTTGTATTATCCAAAACCCTAGATAAATAGACATCACGAAGCTACCATCCACTTTAGATCTCAAATGATGTACATTGGGATTATGCCATTGCCAGGTGGTGTAGAAAATTCCATGATATTCTCTCAATGGTGCACAAACATTCTAAAAAACAATGCGAATTAGAATAATGACAATGGTTAAGAAGATTGAAAAATGGTTGAGTAATGGAAATGATACCACAGATCATATGGAACACTATTGAGCAATTTTATTATTGGAAATATGTTTTTCAAATTAAAAATATGAATTTTATTAAAAGTGACTAAGTCCACTACATTAAAAAATGGAAATTTTTTATTTAAATATTATATTGAGTTTTCAAATTTATCAATATATCCAAACAAAAATAAGAGGAATTTTTTTTATTGAAATATTATATCAAGTGCTCAAATTTATCAATAAAAAAATAATTAAGAGGAAAATTTTGATTTAAATATTATATCAGGGTTTCAAATTTATCGAGTATAATTTTTTACTTAAACTTTCTATTTTCAAAAAACTTACATTTTCATAAATTTATTCTCTATCATTATATTATGAATAATAAATTAAGATAAATTTAAATTGAGGATATTAATTTATAAAATAATTGTGCAATTGATTTCATATTTAACCCCACACACACACACATATTCATTCTAACATGAAAATAATTTGCATAATAAATCTTGACACTAATTATTTATAACAACCCTATCAATAAATATGCATGTATAGATCCACACAACTGGTTGGAAGGATTATGGGTAGAAATCCTGGCATGAAAACAATTTGCATAATAAATCAATACGCTAATTATTTATAAAAATCTTATCAATATACATGTATGTATCTATGTAATTGGATGAAAGGATCATGGTTAGGGATATTTGGTAAATTGGCTTCCATCTAACTATCACTTGGATGACGCTGACACCAAGGAGCTGAAGTTGATTGGATTGTAGAAGGTGTTGGGTTAAAAGGATATTGCACTTCATGAGAAATACTAACATGAAAATAATTTGCATAAAAATTTGATTGGATTGTAGAAGGTGTTGGGTTAGAAGGATACTACACTCCATGAGAAATCCTAACATGAAAATAATTTGCATAAAAAATCTCTGCACTAATTATCTATAACAATGCTATCAATAAACATGTGTGTTTTTCTTTCTCAAAACTTGTCTTTAAAAATTTCTAACCCAAATCTATTATAATTATTTGGAGAAACAAATAATTTAGAGAATTTGCAAAACCTGACCACTTATTAAAAAAAGTCAGAAAATACATTATTTCTTAACTTTGTAAAACATATTGTAGATTAAAAAAATTTGTTAAATTTCAGATTCTTCTATCATGTTTCAATTACTTTAGCCCAATTCAATTCTTCAATTAGCAACCTTTTCAATAACAATTAATATTTCCAATCATCAACAGTAATTGTAGATAGAACAATAAATGTAATGATAAAGGAGACAATCAACACATCAACAAGAGATACCAGATTTGGTCAAACACCAGAGAAAAACCCACTATGGGGAAAACCCTTTGAAATTCTTCTTTTTATTAGATTGTCATAAAATATTCAACATAGAGTACAATAAGCCCAATACAAAATCATCCAACAAAATTACCCCAACAATATTTAGAAATATATTCTTAGCATCAATATAGATCACATATAACTTTTTTTTGTTTGCGGTCAACTACGATCAAATGTCAAATTTTATCCCTAGAGCCTAGTCGTATTGAGGAAGAAGGATGTGTGCAACTGAGAGCTTCCAACCACACCCTTGAGCCTGCAAGCCTGTGGTTACAACTGGAATTTTCTTTTGATGAGCCTGTGGCTGTGACCCAAAAACTCTATAACACATGCGAGCTTCAAACCCTATATTTTCGGACCTGTATGAATCACTTTCCTTGAACCAGCCTCAGACTTGTGAAAACCAATCAATGGAGAAGAGAAGAATATGATGCTTGGTGAGGCCCAAATGAGCTTGAGGTCATTTGTATTTATAGGCTTTCAAGGGTGACCAATTTCCTGCTAGGGACAACTCGTCCAAATATGCATATGTGGGTTTTTCTTCATAAGTACACTTTCCCTTGTCCAAATTGAGTGCTTCAGTCATCAAAATTGGTCCTCTTGAAAAGAGGAATTGAGTCCCATGGTTGGAATTGGTCACTAAGCTTCCAAATTAAGACTCCCTCTCAACTAGGGAGAAATTCCAACTAAATCATTTAATAATCATATGTATCCTGTCGACATATCATGTCCTAGCTCTTCTCAACTCTATCTATTGAAACATTCTCGAATATAAAGAAGAAGAATCGGGGAGCATTATCTACCACCCTCTCATGACAATGAAGGTCTTGTGTGACACTTTCACCTCAGGTCATTACATAGGGGAGCAAACATCTTCCACCCTATGTTGAGCAATAAGAGTCATTGCATAGGGGATCAACTATCTTCCACTCTTGTGTTAATGCAATGTCTCATACATCCTATTGCTCCTTGATAGTCCCAACAATGATCTTCAAGAGTCATGTGGTAGAACATATTCATCATAATCAACTTGGGTGACACACCTCCAAGCACTCTCTCAACCCGTTGGCCAAACGGGGAGCGATAATCCCAAGAAACCTAGCTTGTGGTTATGATGCTAGCTAGGGTACAATATGCAAAGACCAATATAGGGGAGAAACATCTCCAACCATATGGGTAACAAATAGGGGTGATACCCTATTGTCCAGAGATCCCTCAACCCTATGAGCCCTCCATCTCAATTCCTCACCTTAGGAGCTCAAACAAGGGGGAAGAGATGACTCAATGTTCTCGATCAAAAATGCCCCTTATCAAAAGGGGTCACATCCATTAGTCCAAGCTACTCTATGAAGACCAAGAACTTCCCTTTCGGTAAAGCCTCGGTGAGAATATTTGCAATCTTCTCATCTGTCAATATACGATGGAGTCTAACGACTCCTCTCTACACCATGTCTTGAATGTAATGATATCAAATATCTACATTCTTGGACTTGTCATGAAATACGAGATGCTCTGCTAGAAAAATCCCACTCTTGTTGTTGCAATATATCACTGTAGCATCTAGGACCTGCTCAAATAGTTCTCCAAAGAGTTTCCTCAACCAAACTACTTCGCAGCTAGCCATGCTAGTGACAATTTAATCTGCCTCAGTGGTGCTCAATGCTATAGACTCCCGCTTCATGCTCATCTAATATATCATGGAATATCCATGGCTAAAACAACATCTAGATGTGCTCTTCCCATCGAAAACATTTCTTGCCTAGTCAACATCGGTATATCCACGAAGTTGAACATCTTCGACAAAATATCTCAGACTTAGGGTGATCGTCCCATGCAAATATCTCAAAATGTATTTGGCAGTGATCCAATGTGCATGGAGAGGCTTGGTCATGAATTGACTCAAGGTGTTTACTGCATAGCATATGTCCTGATGGTTGTTCACTGAGAACATTAGAGCCCCAATCAGTTGTTTATACTCAGACAAATTTTTCGAATCGGGTCCATCAACTTCCACATAACTTCTTAAAATTCATTTCCATCAATGTGGGTAGGGACTTGCATTCTGTCATTCCAAATATCTCCAATAGCTTCATGACATATTTTCTTTATGAAAGGAAAATATCACCGGGCCTTTGCCACACCTCAATGCCTAGAAAATAATGCATGAGTCCAAGGCCCTTCATCTTGAATTCAGAGGCTAGTTCCCTCTTACACTCGATCATCAGGGGCTCAATACTTTTCAAGAATAAATCGTCAAAATATAAAACCAAAATCGAAGACATACCTTGGTCTACCTTGAATTAGAGGTTGGGATTGACATAGCTTCTTTTGAATCCCAAATTGACCATATAATTGTCTATGTAGGCGTACCATGCTCTGTGGGCTTGCTTGAAGCCATACAATGCTTTCTTCAACTTGCAAACATGTGTCTTTCAATCCTCTACTTCAAATCCCTGTGGTTGCTCAACATACACTTCTTATTGTAACATGCCATGGAGAAATGTTGTCTTCACATCCATCTGATGGAGGGTCCATCCTTGACTTGTGGCAAAGGAAAATATTGAACGAATGGTTGTATATCTATCCACAAGTGAAAATATATCATCATAATCTTATCCTCTTTTTGGGAGAAACCTTAGACCATAAAAATTTCTTTTTATTTCTTGATGCACCATCAACTCCATGTTTGATCTTGAATAGACACTTTGAAGTCACCACAGATTTCCCCTTCGGTCTCAGGACAACATCCTATACATCATTCTTCATCATTGATTCATATTCTTTGGCAATAACATCCTTCCAAACTTGTTCCTTCATGAATTCTTGAAAGGTGGGAGGTTAGGCTTGAATCATAGTGCTCATAGCTACAACATATCCCTGGTATCTGCATGGCTTCTTACTTTCTCTAAATGATATTTGACCGAAACATGTCTCTCATCATCCTGTAATGTGTCATGAAACTAAAGTGGCCTCTTCTTGGTAGGAGGATCTAAGGGATCCATGGGATCCATGGGATCATCAATAACATCTCTGTCAGATTCAGGCACAGAAGGACCATCCATATATCCATATCATCATTCTTCTTCTCGGGAGGAGGTAGAGGAAGGTCCCTTGCTTTCCCAAGGGCAACATTTTTTTCTTCCCATGGCTTCCATATTGTTTCTTTTATCCTTCTACACATGAAAATATACAGGGCAACCAAAGATATGGAGTTGGCCAACATCGAGCTTGACACTTGTGAACACTTCTTCGGGGGTTTTGTTGTCCAATGCTTGATGAGGCACCCTATTTTGAACATATACAACAACATTCATTGCTTCTCCCCAAATAAACTTCGACAAATTTTGATCATATGGCATGAGAAACTTCTACAATAGACCCGTTTTTTGTTTTAGCTACTCCATTTTGTTTGGGATTATAGGGCACACTCGTCTCTTTCTTGATACCTTCCTTCTTGTAAAAATCGATGAATTCATTTCAAAATGTACTCTCCACCATTATCAGACTGGAAGATCTTAATTCTCTTTCCTGTTTGATTTTTGACCAAAGCTTTAAACTACTTGAACATTTCAAAGTCTTCATTCTTGTGCTTCAAACAATATATCCACACCTTTCTTGAGAAATAATCAATGAAGGTGATGTATTAAAGATGGCCACCAATATAATGCATGGGCATCAAACCACATATGTCAAAATGAATGATATGGAGGATGTCATTCGTCTTGTTCTCGCTATAGGGGAATGGTTCCCTTGTCTTCTTTCCACTGACACAACCTAGACACACTCCATCATGTTGGGCTTGAACATTAGGAATACCAAGGACCAACCTCTTCAATTTCAAAAGAGAATCATAGTGTAGATGGGCCAATCTTCGGTGCCATAGTTCGATTAGATGATTAGTATCATGGACCAATGCTAGGATAGGTCTATTAGTGACTATAGAGTCCTTAAAATCTCGATCCCATTGTAAATTCATCTATCATAGGTGATAAAATAGGTCAATTTAGAACCTTTCCCTTGATGAATGAAACCTTTATCAATTTATCTTCCAAAGCATACATTGCTACCAAATTCTTCTTCAATCTTGACACATACATCACATAATGGAGGAAAATAGGTTCCCCATAATTCAAATGAAATTTTACGAATCCAAAGCCTTTAACGGGATGAGTGGAGTTGTCTCCAAGAACAATTTTCAAATTTGACTCCCTCTCTACCAAATTAGAGATAACTTCCTTATACCTAGAGAAATGATGAGTGGCCCCACTATCAACCAAATAACTATCTCACAAATCCGGAGGAGAAGTACTAGTGAGAGAAGAAATAAGAATATGTTCATATTGTCTTGATTGCTGTTGAGGATGATGATCTTCTTCATGATCACTTGGAGCATCTCTTCTTATTCTTCCATCTCTTCCATTGCGATAATCCTTCATTCATCTCTTCTTTGATCACCATAACTGTTATTGTTGTTTCTAGTGTCGCAACATGGACCATTGTTCTTCTCAAGGCAATCTCAATCATAATGACCTTTCTTGTGACAATTGAAACATCCAATGTGTGATGATTCTCTATCATTCCTTCTCTTTGAGTTTCGAGGAGGAGATTTATTTGAATTTGATGGACCTCCTTTCCCTTTCTTCTTTTTGTTTTGAGTGACGAAAGAAATGGGATCTCCCTCTTCATGCTTTTGAATTTTTCCTCTTGATATCATCTTTGATTCTTCTTGAGTGAGATTTCCAACAATTTCATCAAATGATGGGAAGGTATTGTTGTTTCTTATAGTCGTAATGAAGGTTTCCCAAATGGGAGGGATACCTCTAAGAGATATAATCACCAATTCTTTGCTCAACACAGATTTCCCAACTCTCTGCGATTGACCTCTAAGATGAGATATCATCATAATGTAAGATTGTGGAAACTCTCCTTTATTCATCTTCATATCTTTGAGTTAATCTTTCAAGGAGAGGATTTCATTCAAATTGTTGACTTCATACATGCCAACTATCTTATCTTACATGTTCTTATACTTCTTCAAATTTCCAACACATGCAAATAAACTATCTTGTAAACCATCAACTATAATTTTATTTTCCTTCAACTCACCTTTCGTGTTCTCGTTAATGCCAGAAATGGAAGAATTCTCCTAAGGCTCGGGTAATTTTCCTTGAATGTAATCCAAAACATCATTGTTATAGCTATGATTTCCAACCTGATCTTCCATGCAACAAAATTAGATGAGTCACCCAAATTCTCATGCTCCTTGAAGGAATAGGAAAACATCTTGACTTGATTAGATAGGCTCCTTCAAATTTCCAAAGATGATTGCTTCAAATCTTGTCTCCTTTTGGGCTTGTCCTTCATCTTAGCTCTGATTCCATGTTGAATTTCAGATTGTTCTATGTTGTTTCAATTAATTTAGCCCAATTCAATTCTTCAATTAACAACCTTTTCAATAACAATTAATATTTCCAACCATAAAAAATAATTGAAGATAGAATAATAAATGTAATGACAAAGGAGACAATCAACACATCGACAAGAGACACCAAATTTGGTCAAAGACTAGGGAAAAACCCACTATGGGGAGAAAGCCCTTTGAAATTCTTCTTCTTATTAGATTGTCATAAAATGTTCAATAGAGAGTACAATGAGCCCATTAAAAAATCATCCAGCAAAATTATCCCAACAATATTCAAAAATATGTTCCCAGCATCAATATATATCAGAGACAACTTTTCCTATCCACGGTCAACTGCAGTCATATGCCAAATTTTAGCCCTAGAGCCCAGTCGTATGGAGGAAGAAGGATGTGTGCAGTGAGAGCTTCCATTCGTACCCTTGGTTCTACAATCCTGCAGTTTAGCCGAAATTTTCTTTTGACAAGCTTACGGATGTGACCCAAAAATTCTAGAACACGTGTGAACTTCAAACCCTATATTTTTGGACATGTACGAACCACTTTCCTCGACCTAGCCTCAAACCTATGCGAACTAATAAATGAATAAGAGAAGAAGATGATGCTTGGTGATGTCCAAATGAGCTTGAGGTCACTTATATTTATAGGCTTCCAAGGGTGATCAATTTCCTGTTAGGGTCGACCTATCCAAATGTGCATATGCAGGTTTTTATTCATAATTACACTTTCCCTTATCCAAATTGAGCACTTCAATAGTCAAAATTGGTCCTCTTGAAAAGAGGAATCTAGTACCATGGTTGTAATTTGTCTCTAAGCTTCCAAATTAACAAAAATCATCAAAATATTCTTGTAGAAAATAAATTATTTCAAACATTTGAAAATAAACAAATTATGTCAGTACTAATCTTGAGGCAGTAAATTATTTAAAATATTATTCAAGATATATCACTATTAAGAATTAATTAGCTATCAAAAGTTTAAATACCTTGAATTTTTGTTTGTTTGTTTGCCAAGTTGTCTATGATCCTCCAGGCTTGACCTGTGGCTTGAGAAGCCGCGACCCAGGGGCATCTAATTTGTAAAAGTCACTTGACAATCACACTCGGCTTGGGCCACACCAGCCTTAAGTTGACTGGATTTTTTAGCATGTCTCCTCCCCCTAGAATAGGGCACAACCATCCCTCATGAGGTTTTATCCTAGGTCGCCTTGCTAACAAGGCCCATCCTCAACTGGTTGTGCTAGTGGGACTCGATGAGATACCTCACATCAAATAAAATAGATGTGCATAATTAATCCGCCTACAAACTGCAAATTAATAATTGACAAGATCATCTCCTTTATTAATTATTCAACAATTTATTCAAATATTTATTAGAAGAAAATATATATTTATAAACACTCAAATTATATAGTCTCTCAAAAAATTTCATCAAAATTCTATTAAAGATCCACTTTTAAGAATACATACAAAATGGAGATGTGATAATTATTTGGTTAGAGAATTTGTAAACGTGTCCATTCATTAAAAAAATAAAAAAAATACATGATTTCTTCAAAATATTATTTAAGTAATTAAATTATTTCAAACATTTGCAAAGAAACAAATTATTTCACAAGTAATCTTGAGGAAGTAAATTATTAAAAATACTCTTGAAGATATATTTAGTAATACCTAGAGGGGAATTATTAACAATTAGTTAGCTGTCAAAAGTTGAGATACAAGAGATGTGAAAAATCAATCCTCCCTTCTTTATTAGCCACTAATTACTAATAGAAAATTACATATACATATAGAAATACAACACAACAATTGTAACATCCATAAACATTACCATCCAAATCTAAACCACAAACACACAAACCAGTCAAAGCATCCAAATGTAGATGTACAAATTGTTCAAGGCATCCAACACAGACTAAACTAAAGAACATAATGATATGATTAGGCTAGGAAAAGAAAACATAAACATAATGTAAAGCCATGACAGGTTAGGAAAATAAAACATGATGTAAATCCATGGCAGAGCTTTTTAATAGTTGCGAAATGAAAAAAAGTAAAACGTGATTTAAAACCACAAGCTCACCATAATTTTTTTTTTAATGGCCCGATGCAAAAAAAATCATACAAGATTTGTGTATAATGGTCACATTCAAATTTATGAACTCACCATTCTCCAAGTACAAAGAAGATTGTATTGACATGTCATTACTTTAAATTCTCAAGTAGATCGATAAACATGTAAATTTCAAATTATGAAGTTTATCTCAAACATATACATAATAACGAGAATAAAAAAATGTGATATTGTTGCCCTCAATTGGAACCAACTTAGATCCATCTAACTCTGGATCTATCATGCACAAAAAAGGATCAAATCCCTCAGGGTGCAAACCTTTCCTCAAATTCTACACTTTGTAAAGAAGGTTTGCACCTCGACGGATTTAATCCCTCTTGGTGCATGATAAATATGAAGTTAAATAGATCTAAGCTGGTTAATACTTATTGACACTATTTCTTTAAAGATGTGTTAATTTTAGGCAACAATGGTATGTTCTATGCTTTAGAGCAATTTTACTTCAATTTCTTTATGGGCCCAATATCAATTTCAGTTTAGCAATCACATAAACATGTAAGTAAAATGCTAATAGAACATAAACATAAACAGTAGAAGAAAAGCCAAGATAAGAGGACAGAAGATGTGGCACTAGCCAGGGACAAACCCCAATGTGAAGAAACCCTTGATCAAATATTCTTTTAGCCTTCAATAATTCAATAGAGAGCGACAATACAATTTACAAATTCTAATAATTTATAAAAACAACAAAAGAGATCTGACCAGAAAAGTTAACATGGCATATTTGACCCTCAAAGGTTCGGTCAACTTCAGTCAACTTCGGGCTCCAAACAACAAGATGAAACAACCCTCAAAACAGTGGAATTATGCCGAGTCAAAGTATGGTCAAATAGTTGACCTGCGGTCAGCCCTAACCACAGTCAACGCTAGTCAAAACTCCTCGATTTTTGTGCCCAAAATTGCAGCCTACTTAGATAGAGATTCCTCACCCAATAGCTCGGTCAATGCATCAAATAGAAACCCTAGTTCACACGTGTGGAGAGAGAGAAGACTGCCTCAAATAGTGTGGCCAATCACAAGAGGAGAGAGAGATATGTGTGATGAGATGATGGTGAAAATAAATTTAGGTCTCATTTTTATATGTAATGTTGAGGATGAATTGGGGGCTTGTGTGCCTGTTTTTCTTGCTGGCCGACCTTGACAATTTTCCCATAATATAAATAAATTCATATATTCATTTGTACATGTAAGAATCAGATGATATTTAGATCAATCCTACACCTCTCCGAGAGAGGAATATAATAAAAATATCAGCTTCCATAAATAATATGACCCATGTGGAGTTTGGCCCTAGTTACCAATTTTAACACTCCCTCTTAACTAGGGAGAACTCCACCTGCTAAACCATTTGTCAATCTGTACCATCTCTGCCATCCATGCAATGCACTTCACTACTTTGCTAAACTATGAAGAAGAAGAAGTGATCGAGAATGTATCATACTATTCTCTACTAACCTGAAGTTAGTCCAATCAAAAGAGAGTGTCTCATACCACTCTCACTGACCCGAATTCAGTTCCCATTGATCCCAGATCAATATTGGACATCCTAGCATAGGGAGTACGGTAGTACATGATGCATTCATTGGTAGTACCATGGTCCTTATCCTCATTTCCCTACTCACTAGCCAAATGAGAGGTATTTCCCATGAGTCCCAGACTACATGGGTAGGATGTCTCAGCAGGAGAAGGAAGAACCACTTGTCTTGCTCACATTTAGCCAAGGGGTATCATAGAGGAAGGATGAACCACTCACCCTGTACACAAAAAACCACTAGGGGAAGGCTGAACCACTCACCCTATGGTTCTCACCACTCCCAGAAGTACCCCAAGCCCCCGGAGCTTCCAGAGCTCAATATACATCTCATACAGGACCCTCATAAGAAGGTCTCTCCATGACTCCAAGTAATTCTCGGAAGGCCAAGAATTTTACCTTCCCCAGGGGCTTTGTCTGAATATTGGCGACCTTCTCATCAGTCCCAATGTGATGGATCCTTATTTCTCCTAGTTGTACCATATCCCGGATAAAGTGGTACCTAATATCTATATGATTGGAGCGATCATGAAACACATGATTCTCTAATAATCAGATCCCACTTTGGTTGTTGCAGAATATCATGGTGGTATCCAACACATGTCCAAACAGCTCACTGAAGAAATTCCTCAACCAGACAACTTCATAGGATGCCATACTAGCAGTTATGTATTTGGCCTCGACGGTAATCAAGGAAACGGATTTCTGCTTCCTACTAATCTAGGATATCGAAGTATAACCCAAAGAAAAACGACATCTAGAAGTGCTCTTGCGATCCACCAAACTGCCAGCCCGATCGACATCATAATAACCATGAAGCCTCTAACGGTGTATCTCATTCCATGAGTGATTGTGCCTCGAAGTTATCTTAGAAGATTCTTAGCGGCAATCCAATGTATATGATGAGGGTTCAACCATTTATTGGCTCCATGTGTTAACTGCAAAACATATGTCTAGACGAAAGTTCACCAAGAACATCAATGATCCTATGAGTTGATGATACTTAGAAGTATTTCCTAATTCAGGTCCAACAACACTACCACATAACTTCTTAAATTTAAGTTCCATCGGAGTAGTCACAGGCTTGCAGTCCACCATACCAAATCTTTCCAATATCTTCACAACATATTTTCCTTGAGAGAGGAAAATTTCACTTGGATTTTTCCAGACCTCCAACCCTAGGAAATTGTGCATCGGTCTTAGGTCCTTCATCTCAAATTCAAAAGAAAAATCCCTCTTACATTTGTGAGTGA
>APFE030091349.1:21750-46691 GCA_000404065.3 Pinus taeda
CGACTCCCGTAACCCGGTCAAAGAATGTCAATGATTTGGTCAACTGTGAGGTAAAGGATTTCCCAACCCAGGTGAATGAATAAGTGTCGTGTTCAAGAGTGGTAGTAAGGTTTTATTTCTGAGACAAGGATATCAAATAGGCTCATTCTTCTCATTTTTCCCCCACCATTTCTGGCAAGTACCTCTTTATTTTTTACAAGCTTGAGGAGGATAACATATGCTTGTTTGTAAGCTCATCCTTCGGATGAGTCCAACTTAGTTTTTGATGCGAACCCTAAGAAGGAGTGGTCCGTTCCTGTTTGTAATAGAACAGGTCCTTTACTGTGAAATTTTAACGAGTCCAGTATAGGAGAAACTCGGCGCTTTTCATGTTTAGGGAGTCTGAAAAACTTAGAAAACTCCAGATTGAACTTTTTCGTAAAGTTGTGTCTCCTAAGCCCGAAAAAGTATAAAATAATACCTAGGAGAACGGCTTGATCTTGCGACCAAGGATATTTTCATAGTTAGTGTCTTTGACCTGAAAAGTAAAAAGCGATCAAGGACACGTCGTTTTATTTCCAATATCGAATTTGAAACGACAAAATCCGGCAATCTTTTCCTGTTTTTACGGTCAGAAAAGGGCTATAAGGGGACCGTCTTTTAATTCCGTTTTAACAAGTGTAAAAGAAACGCTCAACAATATTTTCATATTTTAGGAGTCAAAAAAAGGGCTTAAAAGATGAATATGATGTTTTGGTTCGTGAAAAATGACAAATTTCTCTGAAAATCCTTTTGTCCTGCAAAAAAACAACACATTACTCATACCTGTTTAAGATAAGCAAAAATACATTGAAAAATAGCCTTCCATGGTGAAAAATAAACAAACATAGCATTTATTTATCCAAAAAACCTATAAAAAGACTTTTTACCATGTCATTTTTACCATTTTACTGTTGAGGGAGAGAAAAGGGCTTTTGGCAAGAAACTTCACGTGGAATTTGCGGAGAATCCGACCGTCGGAATCAAGCGTCGTCTCTTTCAAGTATTTCACAACATCCTCCTCTTTATTTTCATCTGATTAGAATTTCATTTTATGCCCTAATTTGATTTTTTGGGGGCTTTGGGGTTTTGAGATGCACTTTTCGAGGTACGCAGGTATCCCATGGGTAACCTACATACCCCGACATTTTCCATAAAGGGAAAATGGTCGGGGTACGCAACCTACCTTCAGCACAGTTGCGTACCCACGCTCTGTTTCTGAAGGCGGGGTGCGTACTCCGCGCAAAGCGGATTTACAAAACCCCAATCTCAAATTCAACCATTATTTTTTGATTTAATGAATTCTAATACATGTTTCTTGGTGTGTAGATTTCCCACCATGCTTGATTGGCGTGAAAGAGAACACGAAGATGTTGATTTGGCCGCGCTAAATCACCAACCTTCCATTGATGCTTTAAAAACATGTGGTCTTTACAAATACTAGGTCATACCTGGCATGAGGGCCCAGGTGCCATTCTTAGAGTGGCTGGTTGAAAGGTGGAATGTCCAAGATCAGTGCTTTTACACCAGAGGCCACCATCTCGAGATAGAGGCCTCAGAGATTAAACCAACCAAACAAGGACTTTCCAAGTTAATGGCTGAAACAAATCTGCAGGTTCTAGATATAAATTTGATTGCTGCCATGTCCGATGAAGATGAGGAGAGTTCATCAGTTCTGGTATCTGACATGTTTCTTTCTTCCCCTTGGTATGCTGACATTTTATATGTACTTCAGAATTTGTCTTCGCCTCCCAGAATGCCTAGAAATAAGAGTAGAACATTGAAATTGAAAGCTGCAAAATTCTGCATACTAGATTCTGCATTGTTTTGGAAAGACCCTAGTGGAATGTTATTGAATTGTTTGGTAGAGGAGGAAGCCAAAAGAGTTGTGGAAGACTTTCATAGAGGAGACTGTGGAGGCCATCTGTTTTGGAAAACCACAGCAAATAAGATTCTAAGGGCAGGTTATTATTGGCCTTCGCTGTTTTCAGATGTATATAAGGCTGTTAAGAATTGTCACGAATGCCAAATTTTTTAAGGGAAGCAGAAACTACAGCCTTTGCCTCTCAAACCAATTGAAATTAGTGCACCTTTTCAGCAGTGGGGATTGGATTTCATCGAGGAAATCCATCCGGCATCGTGAGGAAAACATAGATGGATATTGATAGCCACGGACTACTTCACGAAATGGATTGAAGTGATTCCTACTCGACAAGCCACAGATGCGGTAATTATCTCTTTTCTTGAAACCAATATTTTGTCACGTTTTGGGTGTCCAAGTAAGTTAATCACAGATAATGCAGCAGCATTCAAGTAAAAAAGAATGGTCAAGTTTTGCTATAAGTACAATATCAGCTTGGGACATTCAACCGCATACCATGCTCAGGAAAATGGATTGGCGAAGTCATCTAATAAATCTTTGGTTAATATCATTAAGAAATTGCTGGAAATTAATAAAAAGGGCTGGCACAAGAAATTAGTGAATGCACTGTGGGCTAATACGGTGAATTAGAAAAAGTCTATTGGCATGTCTCCTTTCGAGTTGGTGTACGGGATAGACAAGGTTTTTCCTACTTCGCTTGCTGTCCCGGTAGTCAAATTGCTTCAGGAAGCCGGTAGTGAGGAAGACCCTATGCAGAGAAGGATTAATCAGATGATTCATTTACAGCAGACACGGGAGGAGGTATTTCAACGTACTTTCAAGTTGCAGGAGCTCATCAAAAAGATTTATGACAGGAAGGAAAAGGTATACACATTTTAGCTAGATGAGGTAGTTTTGAGGTGGGATGCCCGACATGAAGACAAAGGAAAGCACTGCAAATTTGAAAACTTATGGAAGGGTCCTTACAAGATTGCAGTGTATCATGGCCAAAACGCTTTTCTTCTCAAAGAAATGAATGGAGATGAGTGTCCTAGAGGGTCGATCAATGGTCGGCTGCTAAAGCGATACCACTTCTGAGTATTTTCTTCTCATTTCATCATCATTGTATATATTGTTTTACTTCTGTTTTATTGCACATGTGTACTAATTTCTCATCTTCAGTCTGGGGCCCGCAGTGAAGGCTATAATTCTGAAAATGGAGGTTAGTTGGTTTGAAGTTTGTCAAGTCAGTTGTATCAGTCCTTTTAGTTTCGAGTCAGTTTTGGTCAAAGTGGTCTTCAGTTTTTAGTCAAATTGTCAAAATTTTGTGTTGAAATAATGACTCCATAGCCCAATGGATGAAGGCACTGTCTAACTCTTACAGAGATCTGTTGTTCTTGGCATCTCCAAGGAGCTACCATCCCCATTGGAGCTAGTGTTAGAGTCGGTCTAGTTATCCCTCTATCAGAGATCAAAACTCTTTTTTGCATTTCATGTTTAGGTGTCCCATCAGTTTCGATCAGTTGCATTTCGTTAGGCATGCCATAAATCTGACGGAATGGTTTGTGTCACTCATTCCCCTCGTTCCTGGCACTACTGGCTCAGGTCTATTCATAAAAATCAAGTCTTGAAAGGTCATTTGCAGCCCTGTTTCAATTTCTAGGTCATGACAAGCGTTCTCGGTCATTAGGTCTAGGGTTAAGTCAATTTGGTTTTGCAAAGTCTAATAAAGCCAGCAGGCTAGAGGGAGGTACTCGATAGGTGGTTATATCAAATATTTTTATCATTATACGGATAGATTAGGACTTCTCTTAAAAACTCTGTTTTGAAGATAAGTTGACATTTCATTTTTTGTAATAAATTTTCAAAAAATTCAGTTCTTGAATTGTCCAGGTGCAGCCTTGGTCTCCTTTGCCAGATTATATCACAGCTATCCCTGCAAAAAATTGTCAAAGAAAATCATTATTTTAACCAATTTAAGGAGGAAACCAAAAATTCAGAAGTCTATTAATCCTGAAAAAGTGTCAAAGACAAAACATTACAAGTGGGTTATGGACGAAGCAAAAATCAAATCGAAGTCTTTATAAAGATATTTCAATGAATTTTCAAATCATTGTACATGCCAAGGGTGGAGAAAATCCTTCAAAGTTGAATTTGTGCGTTTTGGTGGAGATTGGTTCAACGTTCAGGCGCGCGACGCACTGGGTAAGGTGCACGACACATTGAGTGTGTGCGGCGCACTGGGCTCAAATCACCAATGTTAATTTACAAGTGCGCGACGCACTGGGTAAGGCGTGCGACGCTTATAGTTTGGATCCAGAAACTAGTTCGAAAACTCATCAAATTGCCTCCTCTTAACATAAACTTGTCAGGTAGGCTCGCCTCCATTGCCTTTGCTTTGTTTTTAATGATGAATGTGATGGGTTCGTGAATGATTGCCGTGGAGATCAGATTTTGAAAGCCCTCCCTTTGTCAATATAAAAAAGTGATGTAGGGTTTGAAAATAATGTGTTACCAAGGTTGTATTTTTCCCCATTTCCCTTTGTTCCTCATTCCCAAATTCACCCATCATACTTCCCCATTAATTCCCTCATTAATCCTACACTACAATCCCTGAAATCCTAATACCCCACCTCTATAAAAAAATGCCTTAATCCTATTTAATATCACAAACCATAAACCCTAATCCTATATTTACATTTCCCCTCCCTTCCCTAATTACATTTTATTTCTAAAGTCCCAAATTCCCTAATGTTTTCCCTTTCCTAATATTCCCTTGTGCATTTGTTTTTCCCCTTGGTCACATCATTGTTAGAGCAAAAATCAATTTGCTTTCAATTGCACACACAGTTTTATATATCAGCATACATATTCCAGATATCTGATTTTCAAAGTCATGTCAGAGATGGATTCAGTTTATGAGCAGGAGTATGACAGTGATTCTATAGCTGAGGGTAATGTGCCACGGAGGTTTCACAAAAGTGGCAAAGGTGGTCAGCATGTCAAGGAGGAGCCTACTTCTTTGGCTCAATTACAAGCTTGCCCACTTGCAATGGTTTGTTTTCAGCGTCGGTCATGTGTACAATATTGTGAGATGATCTCACAAACCCAGCATCATCGTGAACTAGTTCGTTTATTTGTTCTACATTTACATGATGGCCGTGTAAACCTCATCGGAGTAAATTTCACTTTGTCACCAGAGACTATTGCTCAGGCCACCGGGATACCAAATGTAGGAGAGGAATGGAACAAACGCCAGCAGTTAGACAAATTCTACTATGAGCCATTCATCAAACCTGGGTATATGAGACACCTGAGCAAAGTTTTTCCTTTAAGATTCCTGAGGGATGAGTTTGCACCATTGATGAAGCTCATCATTCGGTATTTCAGTTGTGAGGGCAGATTCTCGCGTCTCTATGCGTACCATGTTTGTTTGTTGATGCATTTCACGATGGTACGTATGATGAACATTCTGTATTTCATGTGTCGTAACATAGAGAGGATGGTGGCTTTAGTACAAAGGAAGACCCCAACACAGCAGCATAGAAGTATATATCATTACGCGCTGATCAAGATCATGGTGGTACATTAGTTGACACAGCAGGGCATTACTTGGGAGGATTTCATCTCCCGTGACTTCTTCACAACGCCACAGCCGCTTCCCGAGATAGTTCATGATGAGGGAGAGCCTTCAAACCAGCCAGACATTCTTGAGACTGAGCATATAAGTGTTCCATTGTATGTGACATACCAGCAAGGCCACGGGGAGTTATTTGCATCTACACGACAAGTACTATCTTCACCCGGGGTGGAAGGGGTCTCGTTGACTCCATCAGCAGTGCGAGTATTATCTCCACATGATGTGGAAGGGCTCTCGCCTCCTTCTTCAGCACAGGTACAGATCCAGGATAGGGGAAAGAGGCCTATGCATGATGAGGGTCCTTCAGGAGGCCGGGACAAGGATTTCACTATCATTGATGTTGATGCGAGCTCTCCTAGCTCGGAGCTAAAGGAGATCTTCCAGGAGAAAAAGGCTGAGAATGACTCGCTGAGAAAGAAATTGCAGATGGCTAAGTGGGTGATAAACTACCTAGAGCAGCGTAACAAACAGCTAGAGGATGAACATACACTTTATGAGCTGCGGCAAATCCGTGAGGATCGGGAATTGGCCCGAAAGAGACCCGGTGATATGACACCGATTGATCAAGAGTCTATGCTCATCCATGTTAAAAATCATCTGGAGAAATTGTTGGCAAAGGAAAATAGAGACAAATACATGCTTTGTCATATGAAAACTCATTATTGGGCTCGTATGCATGTCTGCAAAGCAAAAATGAAGATTCTAAAGAGGCGGTTGAGCAAAGCACTAAAACGACGGAAAAAGCCTGATCCACTCCAAATCTTGGCCGAGGCTTCATTGGTGGGGCACAATACATGATGGAGGGTCTTCACTCCGAATTTGAGAAAATTCGGAGAATTTTTTTTCATTTTGAAAAATTTTGTCCTAAAAACAGGTTTTTTGGCTCAATGCCTAGCGCGTCGACGCGTGCACTTATGATTGGGACACTTGCTGGAGGAAAAATTTATAGTTTTGGATTTTTCATGGTAAGTTATGCATGCTCTAGTATGGCCAAGGCATTTCATCAAGTTCTGGATTATCAAAAGGGCCAAAAACACCATGAAAATCACCTTTCTTCCACCTTTTGCACCAGCAGGAAGTACTTCCAGGAGAATGACATTTTGAGGGGGCAAATGAGCTCCAAATTGAGAAATTCCACTTGGGAGGGATAACAGCGATCTAGGGCTTTCCAACCAGCTATTGTGAGCTTGATTTGGATGTCAGGAAGTTCCCCAAAAGCAGGCTGAAAAGAGCGTGGCGCATAGAGCTCAAGCGCGCGACGCATAGAGATTTTTGGCCAATTTTTCATCTTTCAGCTCAGAAATTCGGCCAGTTTGACTAGTTTTGATTTGTAATGTAATTTTTGACTTCTCTTGATGTAATTGATTGAACATGATGTAATTTTGACACTTAGTTACTTGTTCTAGAAGATTCATTCACCAAAGAGTGAAAATTTAATGAATGAATTGGTTTCCTACCTTATAGAGGCAAGTTTTTTTGACTGCCTAGATTGTAGTGCTTTGTTTAGAGTTCGTTGAAACAGCTCCTAGGATGATGAGCTCGACCCCTAGAGGCAAGGGAATGGGTTGACTTGCCTATATTATTTATTTTCTAAGTCATTTTCAGGGTTGGACTCTTGGGAAAAGTTTGACACCGTATTGTACATTCATTTCCGCATTTTTGGCAAAGGAAAGACCAGGGTTTTGCAGCACTGTTTGAGATTCATGTGGCTTTATGTGTTGATGGTGTGCTTCTTTCAGTATTTGTAAGTTGTTTATGTGTATCATTTTCCTTCTCTCATCTTCTGCAATTGAACAAATGAAGTGTTAAGGTAGAATCCATAATTTGTTATGCTCTGCCTTTAAGTTTGTTTGATTTTCCATGTTTTCATCTGTTTATGGAGAATCCTTGAAAGCTTCTTGCTCTACTTAATTTCTCACCAGTCAGATCTAGCCATTCATTTTCTTTAAAAGCATTAATACAATTGCCTACCTTGCCCCAAGTAGACCTCTGCGAAAACTGTGTCTCATCCCCGCACCCAAAATTGCCTTTCCCTTAGATTCAACAAAACTCCAAAAAATCAATTTCAAACTCCTTGTACTTCATACCTAGCCTAAAATTAATTACCAATTTAGTCATCTCGAGCCTCATTGATTACTTTTTGCCGAGATTGACTCGGAGAGAGCCCTCTCCTGTCCTCGTAGGGCTAGCTACGAGGTTGAGCGTGGTTTGATGTAGCCTTGAGTTTTACCTTATTTCAGCCTAAGGTAGATTTGAGCGCTAACAGGCCCTACCCTTTCACATTCACACAGATGCCTTGAACAAAGAAATAGGAGCAGCCTTAGGACAAATTGATGAAAAGTTACCTTATGCCATATACTTTATAAGCAAAAACTTGTCAAAGGCAGAGTTAAACTATACAGTGACCAAGAAGGAACTCCTAGCTATCGTGCATTCCTTGAACAAATTCAGACATTATATCACAGGCTATCAAAACTTTGTGCACACTAATCATGTTGTAATTAGATATTTAATGAAAAAACCAGATGTAAATGCTCGCATTATTAGATGGTTTCTTTTACTGCAGCAATTTGATCTGACCATTATTTATAAGCCTAGTAAAGAGAATGTTGTTGCTGACTTTTTGTCTAGAGTAAATTTGACTACAAGTGAAGAAGGAATGGTGGATGACCAAATGCCAAATGAACACATGTTTGCTATATCAGTACTCTCTCCATGGTTTGCTGATATAGCAAACTACTTGGTTTCAACACAGTTCCCACCACACCTATCCTCAAAAGAGAAGAGCAAGATAGTAAGGAAAAGCACCCCTTTCACCTGGATTGGAGGCAATCTCTTCAAACTTGGCCCAGATCAGATCTTAAGAAGATGTGTCAGGGAAGAGGAATTCTTTGGCATCCTCCTGACCTGTCATGACAAGCCTTGTGGAGGTCATTTTGCAGCAAAAAGAACCACCTTCAAGATATTGCAAGCAAGCTACTACTGGCCCACTCTTCATCAGGATGTGAGGAGATACACGAGCTAGTGTGATCAGTGTCAGAGGATGGGGAAACCCACTCCAAAGGATGAAATTCCCATGCAACCTCAAGGGACCTTTGAGCCATTTGAGAAGTGGGGCATGGACTTTGTGGGGCCTATCAACCCCCTTCAAAGAAGAAGCACTACATCATTGGGTGCACCAACTACCTAACAAAGTGGGCGGAGACAAAAGCAATCAAAGCAGTGACAGAGGAAAAAGTAGTTGAGTTTTTGAGGGAAAACATATTCTACAAGTTCAGGTATCTGAGAGAGTTGGTCACAGACCAAGGCAGTCCCTTCACTTCCAACCTGATTGAAGACTTGCTCACACATCATAAGATCAAGCACAGGACTTCCACCCCATACCATCCACAAGCCAATGGGCAAGTGGAGGTCACTAACAGAGCATTGGAAGGGATTCTAACCAAGGTAGTGAGCAGCAGCAAAAAAGACTGGGCGGACAGATTAGCTGAGGCCACTTGGGCGTACAACACAACATGGAAGACCACCACCGGGTTCACACCCTATGAACTGGTCTATGGGAAGAAGGCTTTGCTATCAATAGAGTTTGAATTCAATACCCTAAGGATGGCAACTCAGCTAGACCTAGACCTCAGCCATGCACAGAAGGAGAGATTACTTCAACTCAATGGATTGGATGAATACAGATTGCAAGCCCTTCTCCATACAGAGGTAGTTCAGCTTCAAAGAAATATATGGCATGACAAAAATAACAGGGAGAAGCAATTCCAAGAGGGAGATTGGGCACTACTCTATGATTCAAGATACAAGGATTTCAAAGGCAAGTTGAGGACAAGATGCTTGGACCCTACACTGTGGAGAAATGCAATGACAATGGTTCAATTCTGATCATAACCATTAATGATGAAGCCATCCCCATGCTTGTCAATGGACATCAGTTTAAAGTTTACAAGAAACCCCTCTCCAAGCGAGAGTTTATTGAAGATTTGAATAAAACAATGATAGTAGTGGAGCATGTATTAGCTTCCACTTCACCCACTCACTAAAGAAAAAAAGAAAAATTAGGGACTCAAGTGAAAACCTCCATGAGGCGTTTGAGTCCCATCATTGGGTTGAAAACCTCTTCTGAGGCAGCCCAATGATGTCAAAAACAAAAAACAAAAAAAAAAAAGGGAAAAGAATAAGATCTCTGGGTGAAAATCTCCCTTGGAGGCGCCCAGGGCAGGTAATTAAGGTGAAAACATCTCTGAGGCGCCCTAGTTATTTTCAAAAAAAAAAAAAGAGAGAAAAAATGAAATTTTATTGCATTTCAGGGTTGCAGGAGGACTACAGGGAGCAGAAGAAGGTGCCAAGGGGACCCTGACATTCATACAAGCACCCATTTTATCTTCTCCACACCTTCCTCCATCATTTTTCGCATCTCTTTCACCCCATTGTACCTCTTCTTCCAAAACTGTGTTTTCTACAGGAGGCTCTGTTTTTTCTACAGGAGGCAGTTTGAGGGAGAAGAAAAGCTTCATGAGGAACCTATAATCCATCTTACCATCTTCAAACCTCCTTTCCATTATTTCCAGGCCTGCATCACACTCCAAACATCAGCCTTATTTTTTTCCTCTCCAAGAAAAAAACACAGAAAAAATAATTTTTCAATTTTGAAAAAAAAACAAAAATAAGAGGAAAAGACACCATTAACTTTACCTGAAGCTTACCTACTATCCCTCCATCCTTCATCTCCACCTCTAGCATCATTCTTGAACTCCAAGCACAAGGAAATAGCTGAAGTTTCAAGGGGAGAAGCAGCTACAGTAGCTCCTGTAGGAATTCCTGTTGCAGTTGATCCCATAGAAGTCCAGCACCAGAAGCAAGGGACAGCACATCTGAAGGTTGAAAAGGCACATGCAGCTCATCCCCAGCAAAAGAAGAACCTGCAAAAACACACAAAAACACATCAGCAAGCAGAGACAGCATGCATGATGGAAAATGAAGGCATGTAGCAGAGAAAGCCACAGCACCTCACAATCGATGGAAGCAAATACACTTGGATTACAGGTAAGTAGCTAAGGCACTCCTCTATTTGCATTTGTGTAGTTAGAAATCATACAAAGGCAGCGAGATGGTTGAAATCGAAAAAGGGAAAGGTGGTCAGTTAACTTGACCACCTTCATTTAGTTGACTCCACTTAACCAAGATATCACCCACACGTGCGCACGGTCAACTCAAGCAAAAGATGTGAAGGACAGGTAGTGGGAGGAAGAGTTAACTCCAATTTAATAATGAGGGGATGATTACGAGGAGGGTTATGATGGCCAAGCAGGTGGGGACCAACAGTCCTAATATGGGCAACATACACCTTGCCAACTCAACACTCATAACCGAAAATAGCCATAAAGGTAGTGAGCACTCCTCCCCGCACATTCTCACCACCTTTTCTTCAATTTCTCCTCATAACTCAGCCACATAGCAGTCTTCTTATGCCCCCACAGCCTCGTATCCACCATCTTCCATCGGTTTCCTCCATATTTTTTCTCTCGGCATTTTCTACAGGAACACCTACAGGAAATCTACAAGAAGGACAATGGGCTTCTACAGGAGGGGCAGTGAGTCATTTTGAAGGGAGGAAACGTGATTTTTGGCACGAATTTCAGTCTAAAGAGGTAGGGTTCATGAATGCCCTCTGCTGAATATCAAAATGTGAAATATTTGGTCTCAAATTGAAGATAAAATGAGTCTTTAAGAGGGTAGAAATACATTTATTATATATAATATATATATATATATATACTAATATATATATATATATATATATGTTTAAAAAAAAAACACACAATCCCCTCTGTTTTTCTATTTCACTCAATTCTTTGTCTCCGCCTCCATATCTAGTTTTTCAAAAGAAGTACAGGCAGTATGACAGGGGGGTTTATGAGAAAAGAGCCCATTAACTCCACTAGACTCCATGCACATCCTCAAGTGGTGGAAATATTTACAAGGGCAAACTAGATGAACTTATTTGAGAAATTTATAGGGTTTGATGATGAAATTTCCCATGAATTTGCTCTCTCTCTGGTCCCTCACACAAGAGCTCATGCTACTGTAACCATTAGAGGCCTCTCCATTGAAATAACCCCTGAATTCATCAGTAGGGTCACTGCGCTTCCTCTTGGGCTGCCTTGGAGTAAAGATGAGAAAACAATTGGCCAGGCTGCCAAGAGGAAATTTTCCAAGATAATGAAACCCCTATTAAAGACAAAAATGGAATTAGGAGGGATACTATACCATATCCCTGGGATGAGGTTAGCTACCAAGTGATCAAATACATTTCTTGTGAGGGGAGGCACAACATTGTTTATGGATATCATTTCAAAATCCTCTAAGACTTGAGATATGGCATGGATACCCCAACACATCAAAATCTCAGTATCCCTTACTTTCTCCTTCAGTCCCTCATTGACTCCAGCACCAAGGTACAAGAAGGAAATTCACAGCAAATAGCTCACCATGGCCTAATCAAGATCCTAGTAGAAGAAGCCCTCCATACCCTTACAATCCCTATAGCATGGGAAGTTTTCAGAAATATGACAATTGAGGATGACATCAAGGCATTAACCTATGATGTCAGTCCTGTTGTCAGTGAGGAGGGAGAATAGCAAGGAGGAGAAGATGAAGCCAGTGGTGACATAGCAGAGTAAGAGAGGAAAGAGGAAAGAAAAGAAATAGAGGAGGGGAGAGTTGAAGAGACAGAACAGGAGGTAGAAAAAGAGATAGAAGAGGGAGAAAAGGAGGCAGAGAGGGAAGAGCAAAGAGAAGAGTCCCCTGAAACTTTGGAGAGAGAAGATGCAGCTACCCTCACTGCCCTCAGTACACGAGTCAAGCAGAAGCAGAAGAGGAAAAGAAAAGCCTCCATGTATTTTAGGGCAAGGAAGAGTACCAGAATTAAAACAGGTAAACCTTAGCCCTCATCAGACTCCCATTAACATTGAAGATTCACCATCTACCAAGGTGAAAGGATCTCCTTCCAAGACACCCATAACCTATGAAAGGAGGACTACACGATCATCTACATGGAATGGAAAGGCAATTCTACAGGACCCCAAACCAGACCTACAGGAGGCCAGAACAGTCCTACAGGAGACATTTTCCAAACTACAAGAGACATAAAAACTTGAGGAAAATATAGGAGGACAGCTAGAGGTGAAAGAGGAAGCACAAGAGCTACAAGAACCTAAACCCCAGCCATATCTTGACTCCTATTACAGACTACTTAAGGGAAGCAAGATAATCCCACAGAAATTTTCAATTCCATTGTTTTTCGAATTGGAAAAAGAGAGAGTGAGAACGCATAGGTGGATGTAAATAGCCAAGTCAAAAGGAGTTGAGGATATTGGCCACATGGAAGACAAACTCAAGTAAATGGCCAGGGAATTGAGTGCTCTCAGAGACAGAGAAACCATTACAAGAAGCCACCTTGAGAATTAGAATGAATTACTAAGGAGGCAGCTGCAGGAGAAAGAGACTCATTTGGCATACATGGCCAGCTTATCCATAGAAGCATTACAATGCAGAACACCGGCCAAATCTTATGGCCTCTATCTAAAGGATTAATGACTTCAATTCCAAATAAAAAATTTGGCACAAAGAGGCATAATGCCTTTCCAAGACTACAGGAAGTTCATGGATTTGTGTGACCAAAGCACCTCCGAGGACAAAGCAAAGATGGCAGAGTTCTATCTACACAACATGGCCCTCACAGACCTGAATGTGTGGAATCCCAATGCCAAGCTAGGGGATCTACAATCAATAGCCATGGCGTCATGGATGAACCATGAAGAATTGAGGGTAGAAGAAGTGAAAATATTGTTAATAAAAGAGCATAATGAACCATTGATGATAAGAGCTGAGCCATCAGATCCTATGGCACTCATCAGCACACACAACCTACTTGTCAAAGACCCTCAGATTGCCCCTGAATATCTAGACAATCAGGCACAAGCCATTGCACACTTTGAAGATATGCTTAGGCTACTTGGGGATGATAGTGTGCATGCATGCATGAGAAGATGGAACACCCTACCCCACAGCTTGCAAATCAGAGAATACCATTCCCCCATGAGGATGAAGGAGGCATTGAAAAGAGTGCCAATGTACAAGCACTCCATGCAAAAACTGAAGGTCAACTGGATTGGCCTCAAACTGAGTCCTCCACTCATATTAGGCATGCTGGAAGGCAGAAGAGAAGAAGAAGAGAAGGAGCAGTGGAAGGACATAGATAGAAAGGCAAGATTTTATGGATAACATGAGCAGACCACATCATAAGCCTGGAATGCTAGGGAGGCCACCAGGGCCATGAAGGACGAAGAGATTGACTAGGTTGCTCAGAGGATGAGCAACACCTTCAGTAGGGGGGTGATGATGAGCCTCATAAATGGGTAATTATATGGGCTCATTTTACCTCCTAACCTAGTCAAATCAACCATTCTCTTAGCTTATTGTATGATTTTCTGATTATATTTATGCTTATAGGGTCAGTTGAATTAGTTATTATGCCATGTGGTCTAACATGTATTTAATGCAAATTATTGATGGATTTAGAGGTCAAAGTCAAGGATCTAGTGGTCAAACTGCAACAATAACTCGAAGTAGGCAGAGGAGAGGACTTATAGGAGGGAATCCCCCTCATTTATTGCTCCTCACTTCGAATTCCCCTTCATTCAGCTCAGAGTACAAGCAGTTGAATCATGCACTAGAAGGCAGTCGAGCAACTGGAAGAGGATTAATAGTTATCTCGAGTTCTGGGAGCCAAGCCTCCTTGATTTTAAGGAAGTTGTTGGTAGCTTCAGATGTATAAGTAGAGAGCCCTAGGGCCTCACTAAGGTCGAATTTTTTCTTCTGTAAACTCTGCTCAAATTTTGAGCTTACTATTTTATGATAGTTTTATGTAATCTTGCTATTTCTTGATAATGAAGATGGAATCCTTTTTGAGCTAGCCTTGAGTTACCTCAGAGTGCTAAATCTCTTGGTTTAGGGCCCAATCCAAATATCCAAGCTTCTCTTTACTTGTATTTGTATGCTTTACCTCAGTTTGTAGATTAGTTTGTTGTTAGATGTCTTTCTCTTATGGTTAAGAATAGGTTGTTTTTGATGATTTAGTAGCTTGCTTCCATTTGTGCTTTCTGTAGCAGGTTAAGCAGTGATCAGAGAATATTCAAAAGGCTAGAAACAGTGCCTTGGCCTCTCTTCCTCCCTATTGGACCATGATTTTAGGCAAAGACTCTCTTTCTGTCCCAAAAACATAGATTTTCCTCATTCCTAGGACTTCTAGTATTTACAGCTCTCTAGTAGGTTAATAGTCCAATTTTGCTTTGCTTTAGATCTTATTTATCATGTTCACTTCCTGATTTTCAATATTCATTTTGCATGCTTTCCTTTCTTACGGTATTTCCCAGCATTTCCTTCTATACATCATAGTTTAGGCCATTTTAATGCAAAACTCTGTTTTTCTCATGATGCACTTATTTCATTGGTTGCTTGATTTTCTTGGTTGATTGTTAGTTTCTATGCAGCAGATCTTCCAGAAATAGGCTATCTTACCATCAATCACACCCTCCATCTAATCCATGCCCTATAGGTCTCCCAAACCTCACCTCAATTATGCCCTAGTTTCCTTCATTTTTCATAGAACTTCTTCCTCTCTCCTTAAGCAAACCCAATCATCTTTCTCTCTCCTAGTGATTCATGGTAGACCTTAGGCACCCTAACACCTCATTCCAACCTTCGTCCACCTTTTCCACCCACTCTCACACCCTCAAAACAGTGAAAATTGCTCTGGGCCTCCTCTTGTAGGCCTCCTGTAGTTTCCCTGTTTTCCTCCTGTAGTTTTTTTGTGTCCTCCTGTAGTTTTTCCTGTAAGCTTTCTTTTGAAGGCTGAGTGTGGTAAAAGCCTCTGTAAGGCCACCTAATACCTCCTAGGACCCATCCACACCATCCTACATCCTCCCAAGCTCCAAAACCGCCCTCTAACGCCACTTGTTCGCTGCCACGCTCACACACAATAAATTAGATGCATGTTAAATTCACATAAAAACACATAAAAATCCAAAAATATGTTTTTTGTTTATTTACTTCTAGAAATAGCATGGTTAGATGTTGTTTACTTCCTTGAGTAGGTAATGGCATTTCTTTCATTGTTTTCATAGCGTTTTTGGCAAAAGTAGAATTAGCTTGTTAATTAGGGTTTATTGGGTTTTGCTCTACATTCCAGTCTTTCTCTTTTCTGCAGTTAGAATAGCATCTGTAGAGTAATCTTTCTTCCCTTTCATCACACATAGAGCTTCTTCTGAAATCTATAGAAGTTGGCTTGAGATCCTAGTGATCTCGCGTCGGCTGACCAAGTGACAACCTGCAGTGAGAACTAATACTTGTGCATATAGCACCGACGCTTCCAAGTTTGTTACAAACTATCGGGTTGATAAAAGTAAAGTTGGTAGCCGAAGAGTTGCAGTGTTCTTGTACCAATATTGGCACCCACCACACTGGGAACAAGTTCCATTCGTTATTTCTTGGACATGTTCAATGTGTTCATGATCCCAATGAGTATGTACATCAATATTTCAAAACTAATTCATTCAAGTTTATCCTTCCTCTCAATTACACACCTTATAAGTTCATGCATCCCCTTCTCTACCTCCCCAGTCCTTTGGACAATCCATTCATTGGCAAGGCTCCCTCACACAAGAAAATTATTGCTAATTATGGAGTCTTGCAAACAAGAGATCCCTCTAACTTGCTATAAATAGCACAAACACAAAAAAATCCATATAATAACTCAATGTGGTGATTAATGCATGTCATAGGGTTCTAGTGTCACCACAATGGCTTTGTCCCTAGGATTTTCAACTTCACAACCATCATCTATCCTTCTTGGATAGACCATCATCTGACCTATATCAAATACATACATTTTCAATGAATTAATCATGATAATTTAAATAAAATAGTCTTTGTTTTTCTTTTCTTTTCCAAATGTGTTTCATATAGGAATTAGTTTTCATAAATATGAGATTCTTCTCATGATGTTTGATTCTTGCATATGGTAGTACTCATCCTTTATTATCATAACCAAGACCATTTCAACTGCAATATGGACTTTCAATTAGCCAAATAATGGAGAGTGATCATACATAAAATCTTTTCGCTACAAGATTTATAACATCCCTGAAATGATCTCAAAATTATTATAAACATAATAATTCAATCACTTTCAATTAATTTATAAATAAATTGAAACAAAGATATCATTACATTATTTATTTGGACCACAATCATTCCAAGTGTTCCATAAAGAATTCAAACATTTATCCTAACAACCAAAGTGTCAAAACTTAAAGATACATATCTCTAAATTTATGTGTAATTAGCTCCCACTTTGATTTGCAAGATGAGGGATTCATGCCACTCTACTCAACAATTCCTCAAGATTCCTCAAGATTATTAGAAGCTATTTATTTTCATGACATTCAATCATGCAATTGATTATCTCGTACAAGCATGCATGACTCAATGTAACAAGCATATATACCGTCATAATTCATAATATGAGTGTCGTGACCAAATCATGCCATAGTAACCCATGGATGCATCACAAAGATTTTAGAAATCTTTACACACTTAAGGCTTATTTCCTTTGTCATAATCCACTAGGTATTAATGACAAATTTTTTGTCATACATCAACAATTCCATATAATTTTCACATTAACTAGAAAAAACCAATCCTTTAATTACATGTTCCTTACCAACAAACTCAACATTATATGAGAGAATTACTTGTCTCAAGATTAGAAACTTTTGGGCCAATACTTATGGACTCATGAACACAATTTCAGTCCCTACATTTGCTTCTTACATCCTACAGTTCCATGCACTCTCAATGCATTACCAAACATATTTTACCTAATGAGTGTATTATTCATTCATATAATCCTTGTTCAACATGGCAACATTTAGCATCCCTTGAAATGATCTCAACCTCACATATTAATCATAAATTTATCATTTCATCTACTTACACACAATTTTAAATTATTATTTATAAGGGAAATTTGCATTATATATTCAATTTACACATTCAAACAATGTCTTTAATCATGCACCCAAACATGTGCATGTATGTGTGTGTGTGTGTGAGAGAGAAACTTGCACATATTCCATGCTATTCATACACATTTAAATTTAAATTTAATTTTCAACCTCTCTTATTTTCAATCATTCACATGGCAAGTCTCATATGCATAAGCATAAGTACACTAGAAACTTGCACATATTCCATGTTATTCGTACACATTTAAATTTAAATTTAATTTTCAGCCTCTCTTATTTTCAATCATTCACATGGAAAGTCTCATATGCATAAGCATAAGTACACTACTTTCTTCATGTAGTAGTTAAAAAGAACATATCACTCTTGCACACTTTCCATATGAACATTCCATGTGACATGGAATTCATTATGTAACCTTACTATCTTACCCAAAAGATAACAAGTACTAATTTCTATTTTCTTGCCATTCATGCATCCATATTATTTTCATAAATAGAATATGTTCACCATACACAATTTCCAGTTAAGGCAAACTCCCTTCTTAAGCCATTTTCATAGTGATGGCATCATTGTCCATCTAGTTCATATTGACCCAAATCCATCCTTGATTGATCCTTTATCCACATATGCCCTCTAATGCAACTCCAAATTTCTACCTTGTAACAACTATGGGGTCCCTCCCCCTTGCACTCATGTGCATATCAACTATCTCAACACACATTATATCAGTACCATTGTATTAGAACGTGTTCATTCCTTCATGTAATCTCACAATCACGTACTTATATCATGCACTTAATCAGGCATTCAAACAATTCTTTAAGTGTTCATAAAATTCAAGAGTCATAATCAATAATTCTTAGAACACTTATCTGGAGAAAACCACTAACTAGAAGCAAACCTCATATTTTTTCTTAGCCATAAGTGGTTCATTCTCAAGCTAGCTCATGAATCCACAAAGACATTGTCTTACCATGATCCAAGTATGATACATAACCAATATTGAACACAATGAAGGTAAATGTACCAAACCCAACATCCTTCAACTAATAGACTCACATCCCCCATCAACCCCCTATATCGAATGGCCAAGGATGTCTAGTCCTACAACTCTAAGATTTCCTATTGTTTTCACGGGTTTCTAGGTACCCTTGAGGCCCTCACATAGCCAAGGTACCAAACTCAGAAACCTCCAACCAACAGGCTCACATCCCCCCATCAACCCACTCGACCCAAGGTAGTGCACCCCCTTCTCTGTTCACATCAACCCCTTGGGTTGTGCCTCTATCCTTCCAAGGTCTCTAAATTAGGTTAGCCTAGGATATCTCAAAGCCTTATGGCTCATGGGAGTTTCATTTTCCTTCAAGGCTCCAGGTACCCTCCAATCCCAAGACACAAACACTTGTCCCTAGACTCCTCCGTCCAAGTGATATGGATTTATGAAGGAATGAAATGAAATACAGATTAAAACAAAAACACAGAGATATAGTGAAACTAAACTTTAATTAATAATTTAATAAAAAATGTTGAAAATTGTTTACATGCATAATGAAAGCAAACTAGTTCGGACAATGGTAGCTTGTCTCTGAGAAGAGATGTGATGGCTACATGTCTTCTAAATTGTGTTACAATGAGGTTCAGAGGCCTTTTTATCATGAAAAAATAATGAGAAACCTTAAACATCCACAAAACTAACCCTAGGAGATGAAGCACCCAAAAGTATGTGCCCCGATGGGGTTAGTTGAAACATCAACTTCCTGGAGTTGTAACTTTGGCATGTGATCTCCATTTGGCACGCATGATAGCATGTTAGAAAGGTCTATTCGAAGAAAAAAACTTTTGACTGCAATTATAAATCTTTGATATATGTTTGTTTGTTTCCTGAAAAATGTAGTTCATGGTCTAAAAATGGTTATGGAAGTTCAGGACCCAAAAACTACCAAAAAGAGAAAATTGTCGAAATAGGAAACTATGCTGAAAAATAGGAAAATGATGGAAAATAATGTTGGGGGTTCAAGTGGAATAGGTGGGTGGCCACTAATAGCCACCTGGATAAGTCCTCCCCCCTCAAGAAGTAATGGTCCCCATTGTGTTGAGTGCCTCCATGAGGGGAGGAAACTTCTGCTGAACTTGGTCTTTGGTGAGCCACTTGCCTTAGTGCAAGAGATGTTTCACTTTGAAAACCTGTTACAATTGAATCCTCTTTTCGTGAGTACTATTAATTTGTGTGTCCATGATCCGAAAAGTTGTGTTATGTGCAATGTAATATGGGTTAAGCGCAATGTAATATGGGTTAAGCTATGTTGGTTTCAATTGATCAACAATGCTTGCTATGTCCAATAATGGTGGAAATTATGGTTGAAAGCAGGCCACATGGAATACTTAGTGAAAAATAAGGAATGGGGAGATACTTAGATTGAAATCATTGTCACCCACATCCTTGGCGATGGTGTAAGGCCCGTAGCAAAGTAGTTGAAGCTTCTGATGGGCTCCAGAAAGTCATTCCTTCTGCAAATGCAACCAAATCTTGTCACCCACTTGAAACTTATGTGGCACCCGATGTTAATCATGACATTATTTGTACTTAGTATTGGATTTATCCAAGATATCATGAACTTGCTATCGAATGTGTCTAATGTGTTCAATAAACTTAATGACCTTATCATATTCGTATTGAACATGTGCAGATTATGTTTGTGTAGTTGCAAGAGGCATTGTAACATCAATGGGACACAATGGTTGAAATCGTAGGCCCACCTAAAAGGGGTTGTGGTCAATTGAGCTATGGAGAGCTCTATTGTAGTTTTTTTGCACATAGGGGAGACTCTCATCCCATTTTTGTGGATGCTTAGAGTTTTACATGCATAATATGTGCACTATCATCTTACTGACTACCTATGACTAGCCATTAGTCTGGGAGTGGAATGTAATTTACTTTGTGAGCTTGGTGTCTAATAATGACCAAAGACTCGACCAGAATGCACTTAGGAAATTGCTATCTCGATCTGATATAATGGTCTGCAGGATCCCAAAATGTACCCACACTCGTTCGAAGAAGAGTTTGGCAGTGGCTTATGTGATACTCTTCTTACAGGTAGCCAATATGGCCATGTTGGAATATCTATCAACGATCACAAACACACAGTCATTACCATGCTTGGTAAAAGGAATGTCATACATATAGTCCATGGAGAAGGATTCCCAAGGCTATCTAGGAGTAGGTAGAAGAGTGTACAGGCCTTTCTCGTTAATGGTTGGCTTGGCTATGGCATAATCAATGCAAGATATGATATATTTTCCAACATCATATCAGAGTTTCAGCCAATATAAATACTTTTGCAGTACTATTGTTGTCTTCTCCAAACAAAGTGTCATGTGACCCATTGGTAATGCACCTCCCAAATCAACTTGGCACGCTTAGTTGAAGGAACACAAAGATGTACCATATAGCACAACAGTGCATTCTGAAGGTGAAGTTCTTGAATTAGCTTTCCAGACAGCAGCATCTTGTTGGTGGAAGAAAATTCCTATTCATTTTCATATAGTTGTGGCCATTTAGAGTATTGTGCCCACAAGAGTTGATAATTGTGCTCAATGCCACAATCAGGGGTCAACTAACGCAACCTGTGACATGATTGGTGCTACCCTTCTTGTATTTAATTTTAAAATGGAATTGTTTCAGGTATGTGAACCTTTTCTAATGGTGACCATTCTGAAGCATCCTCTGTGTCTACATAGATTGAAGAGGTTGGTGATCTGTGTGGATGATCGTCTCCTTCCCTAGAATATAAAGTTTCCATTGTCAGCAGGCCTACACAATAGAATACATTTCCTTATCATAGATGGGGTATCTTTGAACAGTATTAGAGAGTGTCTCACTCTGATAGGTCATTAGATGCCCTTATTAAGTGAGGACTGCACCAATAGCATACTCAGAGGCATCGGTTTCAATATCAAATGGTTGTTGTAGGTCAGGCAAGGTGAGGACTGGTGAAAAGAAAAGGTGTTGTTTCAATTCAATGAGTGGATCCGCTTGTGACTTAAACCAAAAAAAAAATGATTTTTCTACAACCTTGGTAACTTGACTCAAGGTCCAAGTGATATGAGAAAACCCAAACATCAATCTCTGATAGCAATTTGCAAGGCCCAAGAAATTGTGAATCTATGTTAGAGTTATCGGGTTCGATCAATCCAAAATGACTTGGATCTTTGTTGGATCCACATAAATTCATTTCTCATCAATTATGTAGCTCAGATATTAGACATGGTCCATGCTAAAGAAGCATTTCTCCAGGTTTGCACATACCTTGTGCTACCGTAGGGTTTGGAGGACATGTCGAATATGTTGTAAGTGATTTGCCTAATTCTTGTTGAATGTAAGGATATCATCCATATATACAACCACAAAAGAGTCGGTTAAAGGTCACAGGATGTCATCCATTAATCTCATAAAATTTGCAGGGGCATTCTTCAACTCGAAGGGCATGACCAACCACTCAAAGAGACCCTCCTTGGACTTGAAGGTGGTCTTCTATACATCTGTGGGTTCTATTAGAACTTGGTGATAACTGGACCTCAAATTTATTGTGTTAAAGTAATTATCCCCTTGATTTGGTTAATAAGGTCATCAATCCATGGGATCATGTATTTATTCTTGACTACGATTTTTTTCAATCCCTGATAATCAATGCAAAATCTCTAGGTCCCATCTTTCTTCTACACAAGTACAATTGGGCTCCCACAAGGTGAGGAACTTGGCCCTATGTGCCCTTTTTATAACAACTCTTGGCTTTGCCGCTTGATTTCTTTTTTTTTCTAGAAGACATCGGTGGTAGATAATCCCATTAGGTAGAGGTGCATCAGGGGTCATATCGATCAAATGCTTGACCTGAGAGTGCAAAGGTACCTTTTGGGTGAGGGGAAGATGTCCCTGTACTCTTCCTCGACCTTATCCACTTGATTCTGCTATGTGTTTGATCCCTTTCTGGAGTCCATGGATGTGACCACGATGTTCCCCTTACTTTGAGAGTGAACCAGGAAGAAAAAAAAATAGTCTAGGAGATGATCTCACGGCATTACTTAGCAAATATTAAACAAATGGAAGCAAGGGGCTACCTCTGGTATCCTGTATAGTTTTCTACCCAAAGTAATAATATAAATATGAGGTCTAGACTCATACATAGCATGATGCTTCCACAAGTATGATAGTCCTAATAAAACATCACAAAATTCAATGGGAGAAAAATCACACAATACCTCGTTTGTGAAAGGCTTGATGATGTAGGGCAAGCAACACTGCTTGATGATGTGGAGATCATGCCCTTGGTGGAGCCACCCAATGGTGTATGGTTGTGGGTGTGGTGTTGTCGATAATTCCAACCACCTAATGACCTATGTTGATATGAGGTTCTTTTGACTCCCATTATCAACAATGAAAGGCAGTGAAGCACCTTTCACCCACATTTTTGAGTGGAAGAGGAGCTCACCATCCTCCATATATTTGGGTTCACTTTTCCTAACCTTGGTGGTGGAAATAGTGGCGTTGGTTTTTACATAATTTGTTTTTTCCCCTTGTCATTTTTTGGCTCAGAATCATAACACTTATTAGCATAACCCCTAAAAATATTATAGTTAAACATATATGTAAGTTTATTTGCAAGTTTCTTTTATGGAAGTAAAGTAAGGCTATGTTTACCACAATTTTGGAAAATTTTGAATGTATTTGAAGGAGTTGATGGGTCAATACATCACCAACTTAATGTGCCTATGTTGTGTGCTAGAGAGTTCAACAGGATGGTGATGTTCTAATGTTAGCCAAGTTTATAAACCCATGAGGACTTACTCATTGACAATCACCTAAGCAGTGGCTTGCTTTGGGGCTGATAAGCCACTGGGAAACTAGCTGGTTTTAGAAACTACAGGATAGATTGAGGCACCCTAGGACTAGTTGGGACTAATAAACAACTAATGTATCCTTGGGGATGATAGCACTAGTGTTAGCCCCCACTAATAAACTATTGGATAGGTGTGATATTGTCCCTACAGTTGCTTTAATCTAGCTAATAGACCCCCCATTATACATGTGCATCCTTCTCCAGAATTTAACTAAGACTCTTTGTGCTCTATTTGAACCCTTGTGGTTATATTGTTGGTTGAAAGTCATTGTGGTGTTATAGCTTGGATTTTTTGAGAGCTCACCTGAGAAACGGACTTTGTCCCTTGGCATTTGGTGGTTGGTTGAGATCTCCTTAGCCTCTTCAAACTTTGAATCCAAGTCAGGGGTGGTCAACAGCAAAAAAGAACAACAATGCAGCTGGCCTACAACTAGGAGGAGAATTGAAGTCCCAATCTTAATTAGCACTCATCTATTTCATAAGATAATTTGCCTACTTGTGTCACTGTGTACCTTAATGCAATTGAAATGCCTCTTGTCATTGTTATATAGCATGTGTTGTCTATGAGGAGTGTATGCCCCTGTGTTGTTGTTTAGATTTATGCCTATTCATTTCATGGTGTGAGGGATATGTGAATCCCTGCTATTGAGACTGTGTTGAACATATTACTTTCAGTAATTTACGTCATTGTGTTGTTTATGTAAAGGTCCCACATAGACTGATGTGGTGTATGTGTTTCATGGATTATTTATTATGTATAACAAAGCATCTCAATGTTGAGAGTTGTGCTTAATATGTTAAGCATTGTAGGTTATTAATCCCTTACGCATGTAACATTAAAAGAATGGGCTTCATGCCTTAGTCTGATAGCACCCATGGCTTGTAACTTAATCATTTTTCACTGCATGAGAGGGACAAAGGGTTTTCCCGTTAATGTACAGGAATATTCATGTCACAACGCGGCCCTCGCAAGTGTTCCCCTTTCTATGTGTTCTGGTGAGAGACAAGGCACGAAGCAGAGATAAAGGGACGAGGATATAATGAAAAAAGAAAATGATTATGTGTCGCAGTCACTTGACATGGAGTTTCCTAACACTTAACCAAAGTCCTCTCTGTTTCACAACCCTAGGATAAGAACGAGTGTAACCTTGTTGCAACCCCTGATGGATGAGAGCCAAAATATGGAGGGTTTATCATCAAATGGCATGAAGTCCAAGGTCGCAACACATGAGCGGGTGGCCCTATGGTATTATAGTGAGAGAAAGGTTGGGGCATGATTACGGGAAGCCCATAGGTTGGGTTCCACTGATCCGGATCTTGGGAGGAGGCCCCCAGGATCTAAAAGATTGAAATGGATCTTGGGAGGAGAGACCCCCAAGATCTGAAAACTTGAATTGCCAGAAGAAAAAGAGGAGAATGCCCAATAAACAAAACC
>APFE030091351.1:0-16663 GCA_000404065.3 Pinus taeda
CCTTGAAATGTTTGTACCTTGTATCTCCATGAGTTGGAGTATGTATGTACCTATGTTTATGAAACATGAAAAAGGCATATCATTGTAAGATCTAGAGAGGCATTCATACTCCTTTATCATGTGTCCCTAATGATGATGACGGTGTTTCTTGTCTAGTTTAGTTCCTTGACCTTTGTTAGGGAGTTGTTTAACACTTGAGGACTAGACCATGTGTTGGCCACACACTCTACGAGTGAACCATATTATTAGTTATAGACACTCAGAAGTTAATTTTTGTATTCAGGGTGAGTTCATCAATAAGTTGAATGAACCATGTACATGAAGGAAATCCTAGTAGACATTGCAGCGGTTAGGTACCCTTGCATTTTGGTGGATAGTTGTTCCTTTCTATGACCATCAATAGTTTGGTGATGTATGAATGATCGAGGTACGAAGTGAAAGTGGCAAGTTGGACCAGAGGTAGACTTGCAAGTGCAAAGAGGAAGTCGTCAAGTACAAAGCGAAAGTGGCAAGTTGGACCAAAGGTAGACTTGCAAGTGCATAAAGGAAGTCTTCGAACTCAACTCGTGAAGATAAGGACAAGTAGTCATTAAGGGGAAGTGTTGGATTATATAACCCATACTTGTCTTTTATGGATGTGATCATGATTAAGTTGAAAAAATTGGTTATAATTAGGTAAAGTTTGTTCTCTATGTACAAAGTTTAGAACAAGTAGTCATTAAGGGGAAGTGTTGGATTATATAACCCATACTTGTCTTTTATGGATGTGATCATGATTAAGTTGAAAAAATTGGTTATAATTAGGTATAGTTTGTTCTCTATGTAGAAAGTTTGTTCATGTCATTGAAGAGGTTCTTGAGAGCTAGTTGGTTTGAGAGATTCTCTCCAACTAGTTAACTTCCTAGTTTGGTGTGAGGTTGAGATATTTTTCAAAGACATTCTATTGTGTGAAATATAAAAACAATCCATTTGAATATTTTCTATTTATACTCTTCAGTTTTAACATAAAAACAATCTATTTGAGCATTTACTAATTTACATAAATTTGTAATGCTTATTTTTACCTGGTGGTGTCTATCTTCTTTTATTAGTCAAAATGCATAATAATGATTAAGATTAACCCCATACATACATACATACATAAACACTATATATATATAATTTTTTGGTATTATTCGTAAAAGTTATTGGAAAGAAAAACTTATCATATCTTACATACACTTGAAATTCCTATATTATTTACATTTTAAATATTGTTGTGGATTATTTTCATAAAAAATATTGAAAAAAAATTACATCATATTTTATATACAATTGAAATTCCACACTATTATATTTATAGAAATAAACTTTTCCTTACGTCAATATTATTATTTTTCTTTTCTCAAATATTTAAAACTTATCAACTTAATTCTCAAAGTAATTTAAAAACGAAAAATTTAATAATAAAAAAAGCTTAAACATCTCACTAGATTTTTATTGTACTTAATTCATGTCCCAAAATTAATATCAATCATGGTAATGTAAACTATTCTCATTATATATATATATATATATAATATAAAAGTTGATTATAATAATAATAAACATAATTACATGTTACATAAAGATTATTACAATGATAAATCTATATATTTTATATATTCATTTATAATGTCTGAATTTGAGAATTTATAGTTAAAATTTTTATATATAATTATATTCATTATTAAAAAAATTGAGATTTTATAGTATATAGTTTTTATATAAAAAATTTCATTAATAAGCTAAATTTCATACCCTAATGTTATATTTTAATAGCAATAACATATTGTCATATAGGATCATATTTGGAAAGACTAGACTACATTATATCTCACAAGTAGTTAAAATTAGTCATGGGCATATTTCTTATATAAAACATTTTTTTCTTACTTTAATAATGTTGTTTACTTTTGTTATAGTGAACCCAATGATATTTAAAATGTTGTGCTTTATATGAAACTCAATAATATTTAAAGTTTATTTATTTAATGGTGAAAGTAGTTTGAAAAAACGTAACATTTATATTTTATTAATTCTTAATATAAATTTGTTTGGTTTATTTGAAAAAAATACCGCATAAATTATGATTGATATTTCTTAAAAAACAAACAAACAAACTGAATCCAAGGTGTGAGACCCAATTATTTAATGTTTTGGTGCACATTTACTAGTTTAATAACTACTAAAAAATTATATATTTTTCTTATAAATATATAGTTTTTTAATACGCAATTTAATAACAACTATTTCTTAAATAAATAAATAAAAAATCTAACATATTGTTACATCTTAAGAACAAATATAATTAATGACATTGTCATATTGTGTAATCAACATTCTTTTGATAGGGAAATTGATAATGATCACTTTGCTCATCTTTCTGAAACCTTTTTATTATTGTGTATTAATTGTAAAACACATTTCTGGCTTATTTATGTGAAGGACCCTCCAGTGTGGATTTCCTTTCTTGGTGTCTCGAAGCACTTTCATTTCAAGGAAATTGTGAGATATCTTGTATTTCATTTCAAATTGAATTGAATTCTCTAGAAGAATGGGACCGTAAGAACTCTTGTTTATGTCCCGGTAGTAGTTAAAACCTTCTTTTGATATGCAAATTCCTTTTATTTTTTGACATTCTTCAACAATGTCACATACACATACGTTGTGTTTCAGGTTGGTTTTTAAATGAATCTCACTGAGAAATTGGAAATGCTCGTAAAATCTCCCTCACAAATATAGAAAGATGACTTATCTTTATTAAATATAAAGGAATCACAAGGTGAAAGATGATTGAAGTTGATAGATATTCAAATATATATTCTGTCTCAATTGTTTTAATATTTAATAAGGAAAAACATTTTATTTTTCTTTATATATTATAATGTATAAAACAAAATAAATCTACATATTTAAATATCAAAATCAAATAAATCTCTATTATTATTTAATAAAAAACAATAAAAATTTAATAAATGAGATACATCATTTGATAGAATATTCTATATTTTTAATATTTCTATTAAAATAGATAAATTTCATTATAATTAAATATTAAATAAATCAAAATAAACATATATATTTTCTATTTCAGGAAATTTCAAATGTAACATGATAAAAAGGACTAAATTGTAAGTTTAAAAAATATAACATAGAAGTTATGAGATATATATCTGATTTTAAATGGAAAATGACATGTAGTTGAAATGGGACAACCAAGAAAAACTAAACCAACACACTTTGCAAACTTATCTTCTACTAACTTCATCAAGTGAAAGAATGCATAAAATCTAAAGTCATTGACAATACCTGGAATACATAATCATTCACCATCCATTCATTTATGGCAGCAACCCTAATTTCTTTGCAAATTACATTTATGGCAGGAACCCTAATTTCTTCGCAAATTCAATGCTGTCATCAAAAATTTCAACCAAGCCGTACTTAAACGGGAAGCCCATGTCCAACAATTTCTTAGAGGAAATGGGCACACTGCTGATCAGATCCTCCTCTTCATAAAATCTGCAATTTACATGATACAATCTAGTCACCCAAATGCAAATTTTTATAAACAATATGAGAAATATGAAAGGGTAGCTTACTTGACTGGTAGATTGAATTGTGGATAGCGTTTGCGACGGAAATCCCCCAGTTCACGAAGAGTGAGAGACTGAGAAGTGAGAGACTGAGAAGAGCATATATATCGACCTTGAGCAGATGGATGCTCCATCAAGAATATGTGAACCCTGCATACGTCCTCTGTATGCAGTAATGCAATGGAACCGATGAGATGCTGGAGCTCCCTTAACCACTCATAACACTGGGCATTGCCTGTAGCATAAAATACTCTCCTTAAAGGAATGCTTTTCCAGGAACGTACATTAAGTTATTCAGTGTAGGTATTGAGTACAATAGGTTTTATGGTAAGAAATCTAATGATGGAGAAAATAGGTTTTATGGTAAGAAATCTATTGATTGAGAAAATAAGAAGTTATAAGGACAGTTAAATGGAGTAATGGTAGATTTTTGTTCACAAGAGTTAAAACAAGATTTTTAAGTTTAATTCGATAATAATCGTTTTAAGTTTAATTTGATAATAATCTTAAAAGTGTATTGACCCATTTTAACTATGGATTGGAATTAAAGTGTAAATATTTTTTAGAGTGTTCAATTTCTTGAAATTTTTTTTGGGATATATATATATATGTGTATGGCATTTTTGAATTCCTAAATGGATTTAACTATTAAAAATTTATTTTTTTGAAATTTATTTTGGGCACATTGTGAGAACTTCTATCTTGATTAGAACAAATATTTGTTGGATTTTAGTACTGCCTTAGAAAGGGGATGAATACCATAGGACTTGCATTAATATTGGGAAGTACATATTGAAGAAAAAATGACATAATATATTGAGCATATAATAAGGGGTAAAGGGTTTTTATATGTTGTGTATAAAAATTGTTAATGAAAAAATGGATACCTACGATATCTAGTGAAAGAAGTGGTTTTGTAAATTAGGAATGTGTATTTAAATAAATTGATTTATAGAAGTATTTTCCAATATGTAGTCAAATTAAGGGCATTGTTTAATATGTCACGGTTTCATTGAGTGAAACCCCGTAATTTTAAATTTTAGACAAAATTAGCTTAAAATATATACATATCTAAAAAAAGTGTTTTGAAACTTGAAATATAAGAAAATAGAATCTCAATTGTTCCATGTCAGGGTCCTTTAGGATGCCTATATACATCTTTACATAGTCATTCTAGAAGAAAGATAGCATTACATGATTACAAATTGTGAAAATATGTATATACATTGAAATATTTATTTAACATCAATAACAAAATATTTTATTATGATCTAACATTTAAAAAAAAAAATATTTTACTTTCTCTAGAATTGATGTTCAAATAAATTAATTAACATAACTACTATAAATATTTTTAAAAACTATAAAGATTATAAAAGAATAATAGAAATAAAAATAGAAAATAGAAAAATAATTTAAATACATTAAATTTTATTTAAATTATATATACTATAAAAAAATGTTATCAAATTATTAAATCTAAACCATTTATAATTTTTTTTGAAATATTTATAATTTTTTCTTTTAAAAAGAATTATAGATCCACATAAACCACACCTATGAAGAACCACTATTATTATTATTTAATATATAAGTGTATCACTTTGTTACCGAGAATTAAGCCATTAATGGAAATCCAGAAACGTTGGTCCAAAAGCAGTCCAAGTGTTATTGGCCAGTGGCCTTTAATGACCATAAGTTTGAAGAGCAGGAAAAGCATACATGTGACCACGGCTAAATCTTCTTCAATACTAGCGGGAAGTGTAGGTGTAAGAAAAGGGCCCGCAACTAGAGATGCCGCTATTGTCACTACTTCTATTCCATTCTCCAACCCAAACTGACGAGCTGTTTGCTCTCCTGAAACCTTGGCTAAATAATACATCTGAATATGAAAAATTCTCATTACTCAGTTTCAAATAACAATATATATACAGATGTTAATTTAATAATTGGTTCTATTTTTGAGAACTATATTTGTTGGTTCAAAATTAGTTCACAAATAAATTTTAATGTAATTATCTAAAAAATTATGTTCTTATAAATCTTTTTTAAGTTCACCAGAGGCTTTGTAGTTATGGGCTCTGATTTTGATATTTCTCTATATTGGTATGGTCGCCTTATCCAGCTTTACATATGATTTTGAGTATGATGCCCTGATAAAGAATGACACTTGGAAGCTGGTTGATTCTCCATTGGGAACCAAACCAATTGGCTGCAAGTGGGTCTACAAGGACAAGTATAAAGCTGATAGCTCACTTGACAAGCACAAATCTAGGCTTGTGGCAAAGGTTTTGCACAAAAGGAAGGGGTTGTTTATGAAAACCAGAATGGTTACAACTATGTAGGAAAACCACAGTTGTAGGAAAGGGTGTGTTATTTGCAGTACTTACTTCTAGTGATAAAAATAAGGATGTTGAGGATGAGGAAGTTTTGAGTAGTTACCCCATTTTGCAGGAGTTTCAACATGTCTTTCTTGCAAAGATTCCAGAATTTTTGCCTCATAGAGAAGTGGATTTTTCTATTGAGTTGGTACCAGGGGCAGTACCAGCATCAAAGGTACCATACAAGATGAGTACACCAAAGTGAGTGGAGTTAAAGGTGTAGCTCAAGGAGATTTTTGATAAGGGATACATTAGGCTAAGTGTATCACCTTGGGGTGCACCAGTGTTGTTTGTGAAAAAGAAGGATGGCACTCTAAGATTGTGCATCAGTTATAGATAGTTGAGCAAGGTGACCTTCAAGAACAAATATTCATTGTCGACGATTGATGATTGATTTGACCAGATGAAGGAAGCAACAACGTTCTCGAAGATTGACTTGAGATCGGGATATCATCAAGTACACATTAAAGAAAAGGACATCTACAAGACTGCTTTCTGGACCATGTATGGGCATTACGAATTTGTTGTAGTTCCTTTCGGTTTGACTAATGGTCCATCTACCTTTATGTGCTTGATGAATAGTGTATTATGTCCTTATCTGGATAAGTTGTTATTGTATTCATTGATGATATATTGATATATTCCAAGAATGAGGAAGAGCATGTTGAACACTTAGCAACAATGTTGAGATTGCTGAGAGAGAATCAGTTGTATGCTAAGATCAGTAAATGCATTTTCTTTCAGATGGAGTTACATTACTTGTAGCATGTAGTTTCCAAGGAAGGAATATCAGTGGATCCAAAAAAGAGAAGAGCTATCATGGAATTGGAAGCTCCTAGAAATGTGGATGAGGTAAGAGCATTCCTGTAGTTAGTAGGTTATTATAGGAGGTTCATCAGTAACTTCTCTCAGATAATCTATCCCACTACATAATTGCAGAGGAAAGGTAAGAAATTTGAATGGATAGAGGAATGTGCAAACAGTTTTGACCAATTGAAGCAATTGTTGACAAATGCTCCAGTTTTAAAGATTGCAAATCCAAACAAAGAGTTTGTGGTATGTACAGATGCTTGCAAGAAATGACTTGGTGGGGTTTTGATGAAAGAGGGACAGGTGGTATGTTATGAATCAAGGAAATTAAATGAGCACGAGAAAAATTATGTTACACATGATCTTGATTTCGGATTGATCATCCATGATTTGAAGATTTGGAGGCACTATCTTCTTGGCATGAGGTTTACATTAATGAGTGATCACAGTGGGTTGAAATATATATTTGACCAACAAAACCTGAATTCTAGACAAGCTAGATGGTTGGCCACAATCAGTGATTTCGAATTTGAGATCACGTACATTAAAGGTAAAGAGAACATGGTTGTGGATGGTCTTAGCAAGAAAGTACAGGTAAATCACATAGAAGTTATGAGCTTCTATGGGATAGATTTACCAGAACAAATATTGCCGGTAGGATAGTAAGATGACAGGTATAGGGAGCTTATGCACAGGTTATAGTAGGGGATAAGTGATCAACAAGTGGACTATCATCTAACGGCAGATTGTTTGGTTAGATTTAGGGACAAGATCTATGTGTCGAATGACAGTGAGCTCAAGAAGCTTATCCTGATATAATTGCATGTAAATCATATTCAAGACACCTGGGATATCAAAAGACATTAACATTGGTGAAGAAGTTATATTATTGGCCGAATTTGAAGAATGAAGTGGTTGAGTTTATGGCTAGGTGCTTGGATTGTCAACAGGTAAAATCAGAGTGCAAGCATCTGGGTGGATTATTACATCCGATTATGATTCCAGAGTGGAAATGGGAGATCATTTCCATGGATTTCATTACAGTTTTACCGAGGACATCTAGATAGCAAGATTCTATCATGGTTGTGGTGGATAGGTTGACAAAGGTAGCACACTTCAGTCTAGTGAGGTCTACTTATTCAGCTAATGATGTAGCACGGGTCTTCATCAAAGATATAGAGAGGTTGCATAGTGTACCAAAGAAGATCGTATCAGACAAAGATTTCAAGTTCACCTCTAGGTTCTGGAAAGCGTTGTTTGCAGGTTTGGGTACATCGTTGGCTTTTAGTACATGTTATCATTCACAGACAAATAGACAAACAAAGAGGATCAACAAGATTTTGGAGGACATGTTGAGACTGTACGTCAGAAATCAACAACGAAAGTGGGAAGAGTATCTTCCACTGGTTGATTTCGCTTACAACAATGGGTATCAGGAGTCTCTGAAGATGAGTCTGTTTGAGACACTCTATGGGCAGAGTTGTAATAGTCCCATCGGTTGGAGTGATCTAGTGAACAGGTTGTTGATATGACTAGACATGTTGGCAGAGATGGAACGATAAATGCAGGTAATCAAGAAGAATCTAAAGGAAGCATGGGTAGATAGAAGAGTTATGCATATCATAATACGGTGTTTAAGGAGTTTCAGGAACAAGTGTACTTGTGCATCAAGCCCAAGAAGAGCTTCTTGAGGATTGGATCATGTGCCAAGTTGGAACCTCAGTATTGTGGACCTTTTAAGATTCTTGAGAGGATTGGACCAGTAGTAGATCAAATTGCACTTCCTTTGACAGTGAGCTAGGAGGCGAATTCCAGTCAAAACCTTAGTGCATTTTGTAAAGAAAGATACTCACGCTCGGGAACTGAGTAATTGAGCAGGTCAAAGTGTAGTGGAAACACTTTGGGCCTAACGAAGCTACATGGGAGATGGATGATCAAATGTGAGCTATGTATCATTTTCTATTTGTTGGTTGAGTAGATGTCTTTTGGTATATGCTTTGGTGCAGTGTTTTGGTATATGTATATGGATGTAAATACCGCCATGAGTTGTGTTATAAAGCTTCAATAAGTGGTATGGTTTTCATGTTGTTATATTTCTATGTTTGTCATGTTGGTTTTCTTTCTAGCAGGTTATTCATTGTAAATACTGCAGCAAGCTAAGTTATAAAGCTCCATGGGCAGTATGTTTTTCTTTTCAGCTGTCTTGCTAGTTGTAGGTGTCATTGAACATCGAGGATGGTGTTCCCCCAAGGGGGAGGGTTTTGTAACAACCCTGGTCAAAAATCCATGTAATAACATTAATAAAGGAAAATAACAACCAAGGTCATGGGGCACGTATTACTAGTTGAATGTTGGGAAAAAAGTAGTAATGGGGATCGTTTGTGATTGATTAATGGCTATGGAAACTGGCAAGGGAAATGGAAAAGGCTTTGGAAAGGCATGAGGCATTTATTGGCTTTTTTTAAAATGAAAATAATGGAAAATAGGAGAAAAGGAAGGTGAAAGGTAATGAGTTTGTTGGACTTCATAATTTACATATTTTCCTTGCCTTACTCCTTCGTTTTTATATTATTTTCTAAGTCTTTTTTGTAATTAGGCTATCATAACTTATGAAGTATGAATTCTAAGAGTGTTTTATATGAATTTATTATTTCATTATTCATATGAAGGAATTTGACCATTAAAGTGTTATTTACTTACAAATGGATTCTTATTTTGGACAGGAATGTATTGATGAATTGGTATTTGATGCTACTTCCTGGAATGATCATTGGAAATTGGATAGCTTCAGGTTGTTACACCTTGTTTGGAGCAAATTAGTCAACGATGAGTTTCTGACTTGGTCCTCCAGATGCATTAAGACCTCTTGTAGATTAAAATGAGCATCGTAAGAATCTTTAGATTTTCAGGATCATTTTTTATCGGAAATAGACCTAACTTTTCTTACCGACATGATATAAAAACATGCATTAAGCCTCAAAAGGGGTTGTTCAATTGTAATATTGTTTTTGACATAAGTTCAGACTTGCAAAGACATCGATTGTAATCAGTTCTCTGTAATTGAATGGAAGTGTTCATTACGCAAAGTTTTTGTGGTGTTGATTCTTTTTATAAGGCAATTCTATTCTAGGGATTTAGGCTCGATCTTGGAAGCAATACTATATTTACCTGTACTATTAAGTTGGTGTTTAATTCTTTTGTCTCAACTATTTCCATTTGCATAATTGCTTTGAATTTCTCGTTGCTTGTTCATTAAATCATATGCTTTGCTTTAAATAGGATTTATAGAGATTTTTACATAGTAGAGTTATTGTAGTTAATATGTTAGGAATATCAATATCACAATTTCCTGTCGTTTCCTGTAGATTATCATAGACCGTTATCTTGCATACTTAATTGCTTTCGATGGTATGATTCTCCAATACTATTTTTCCATTCTGTAGTTGTTGTTCCCTAAGTAACAATTTATTGCTCAGTAGGTTTTCCTTTGTTGTTTCCTTCATAAAGGATTTAGAAGTTGATGTTATGAATGGTTCGATGTTGTTATAAATTGCATTATGAGTCGATTTCTTCAACATTACAACTTTTTGTTTCAATAAGATAGAAGTAACTAGTCATACCAACATTTATCTTGCATAAAATTTGTTGAGAAGCTTAAAATAGAAAATTGAAACCTCGAGTTGAAAAATTAATGTCTAGTAGTTAGTTGGTCCTTTTAGGAACATTTAATTGGCTCAACATTTTTCCGCCGTTGTCGGGGAGGTTGTCAAAGAGAGTGCTAGTTGTATCCCTGGGGGTTGGGTATTAAACACGAAAGGTAAGAACTTGTGCACACACCCAAGTAAAAATATTGTGCTAGTGCCTACCCTTGGCTAATACGTTTAGGTTTTTTAGTATATATGAATAGAAAGAAACCTAGAACTAAGAATCAGATAGAGATAGATCAAAACTCTACCTCGAAATCACCAAAAGCCAAGGTGAAGTTGGCCTTGGAAGAACAAACTTTATAGACAAAATCATTTGTAAATCAGAATCTCAAGTGTCGTTAGGTCCCTAAGAAGTATCTCGGAAGGGTTCAACTATCATTTCCCCTCGAGTAGGAGGGTCATCTGCTGCAATGAACAGTGAGATTCATCATAAAACTTTAGGATCTTAGTAGAGTTTCCAAGAAATACCTGTTAGGCATCTCGATCATTTTGATAAGAGTGAGGGGCACTCTTGTAACTTAAGAAAAGTGAGAGGTGAGACAAGTGAACCATACCTTCAACCTTCTGAGCAAGAATCTCCTACAATACCCATTGTGAGACGAGAAACTAAAATTCCTGACCTGAGCGGTGTTGTGAGCCCTGGTCAAGGCCCAGAACCCCGTAAGCATATTAACTTTTTCCAGTTATTACCTCTTGATTATAGGATCCCTAAAGGTTACTGATTGAAAATCTAGTAACAGGAACACAAACCTCAACCTTATAATATCCTATTGCTGATCTATAAGCTCATGCACCAATGAAGGTCATCCGGTTGCAAAAACTTAGTCAAACTTTCATGGGATGGTCTCCAAAGACTCCAATGCATTTTTTTTTTGAGTTTGATGTCTAATGTCGTGGATATGATTATACCACTGACCCCCAAAAATTGAAGTTATAACGGAGCTCTCCATAGCTTGACTAGTCGTAGTCCCCTTCAAGTGGGTCTAGGATTTCAACCATTGTGTCTGATTGATGTTGCCATGCCTCATCCGACTACACAGATGTCATCCACACATGTATTGTCTGAGGCTGACAAAGCAAATAGATTTATTAAATGCATCCAACACATCCGCCAATAGGTTCACGACATCTTTGAGAATTTGAATGCCAGGTACAAACACCGACATGAACAATATTGGGTGCCACACAAGTTTCAGGTGGGAAACAAAGTTTGGTTGCATTTTTAGAAAGAAAACCTTGTAAAATCCCATCAAAAGCTTAGACGACTCTTATATGGGTCTTAAAACATTACCAAGGTTATGGGAGGAAATTCTTTTGAGCTCAGACTCACACCAACAAAGTTAAACCCAGACTGCATGGAACATGCCACAATTAATTGGATCATGGACAAAAAATATCAAGAAAACTCACCAGCAGAAGATCCAACTATATCGGATTGTCAAATATGGCCAACTCCTGCGCCAAGGCAAGTGGCTCACCAGGGACCAAGTTCGGTAGAAGTTTCACCATCTCATGGAGGCACTCAACGCCATGGGGGCCATTCCTTCCTAAGGAGGAAGGAATGATCCGAGTGAATATTGGTGTCCACTCGCCTATTCCACTTGGACCCCCACCATTGTTTCATTAATTTTTTTAGTTTCCTTAATTGTACCACATTTTACTATTTTTGGTAGTTTTTTAGTTCCTGAACTTTTAGAGCCATTTTGAGGCCCGAAATGACTAATGTTTGGAGTCGAAAGTTGTATTCCTCATATACATCTTTCTAACGAGGTATTGTGTGCATCAAACAAAGATCATATGCTAAAGTTACAACCTCGGGAAGTTGATGTGCCAATTTACCCAAACAGGGCCCATCGTTTTGGCACTTCATCTCCTAGGGTTAAGTTTTCGGATGTTTAAGGTTTTCCATTGTTTCTTAATAATAAATAGGCCTTTGAACCTCATTGTAACACAATTTAGAGGCATGTAGCCGCCACATCTCTTCTTAGAGATAGGCTACCATCGTTCGAGCTAGTTTATTTCCATTCTGTATGTAGGCATATTTTAATTCTTTGATATTAATGAAATGAAGTTTTATTCTTTTTGCATCTTTGTTTTTATGTTTATATCTATATTCTCTTGTATTCCTGCATAAGTTCAAATCAATCCCTTAGCCACAAGATGTGCCTTATGTTTGTCAACAAATCCATCTGCAACATGTTTGGTTCTTTGACCCACTTGCAACAAACAAAATTACATCCTTTCGAAAGAATAACAATATCTAAGTATAATTATTAATCAAAGAAGAATACTCATCTGTCATGGAATCTTCCTAGTCAGGTATTCCAACAACATCAAAAAATTGTTGTGGATATTACGAAATGGCATTACTTGAAAGAGAGATTTGTTTTGATTGTGGTTGATTTAGAGCTAGATAAATGAAATAAATTATGTCATAACAAAATTTATCGGGATGGTTTCTCTTGCGAAGGATCCTCCTTAAGGATTCTTCTAGAACATGTTGCTCTTGATATAATTGTTTAGTTGTTAATGGTGTTCATGAAAATTTTCTTCTGGCTAAGGAACATCAGAAGAATTTTATTCTTTTGTTACATCTACATAAGCATCATGATGATTAGAAAAAATTATCAATAATTAGTGATGAGGAAAGAGGGAAAGAGGTTCTTATATTAAATTTTCATCAAAATGAACATATCGTAGTAACAAAACTTTGTTAGAGGTAGGATAGAGAGACAATAAGCCTTCATGTACTCACAATAACAAAAAAATATTAGTTGTTTTCTTTTCCATGGCTTTACGATTTTCATATGGAATTAATGCCCAAGAAGGACTGTCAAATACCTTGAAAGAAGAGACATCGGGCATCTCATGTGTCTAAGCTTCTACTGGAGTCCTATTTTGAACTCCCATATGGGGCATCATATTTTGAATATAATTGGAACACTTAAGCACTTTAGCCTAGAAAGTATGTTCCAAGTTCTTGGATTGAATCATGCAATTATCCATCTATTTAAGTATTTGGTTCTTTTCAACAACATGATTTTTTTTAGGAGTGTAAGAAACATAGTGTTGATGAAGATGTCATGTTCTCTACATAAATTTTGAGATTCCTTATTGACATATTCCCCCCCATTATCAGTGCATAGATTTTTGATGGTGCATTAAGCTTGTTTCTCAATAAAAGCTTTAAATGTCTTGAAGGTTGCAAATAATTATCTCTTGTACTTGAGGAAGTACACCCAAGAGTACCATGATAAATCATCAATAAATTTTAGTACATATTTAGTTCCTGAAAAGTAACCTGAGTTGAAAAAGTCATTAAATCTATGCACCAACTTAATAGGTGTCATTTCCCTTAAGGTTCTCCTTTTAAGAAATGGACCTTGGTGTTGTTTTCCAAGAGTGTAACCTCTAGACACCCCATCAATACAAGAAACTTTCTGAAGACCCAAAACCAAAAATTGAGTGAACATCTATTACAAATATCCATAAATGGCCAAATATTTCATGCCAAATCCTACTCAAGGAATTAGCATGAACTACAAAAGAATAAGCTAAGGAAGGTTGAAAATGAATAAACTTATATAATTGTGGGTCATGACCAATTTATCCAATAGTAACAACAACTGTTGAATCATGCAATTCTCATGCTAACTATTTGATTGGAGAAAACTTCGTTGTTTTCCCATCACCAGAATGATAGATATGATAAATGGACAATAAATTTGTTGAGATATTAGGGACTGGGAGCACATTGTTAATGCACCCATTGGTTAATTACATAGTACCTAACCCATAAACCCTAAGTTGCAGAGAGTCACCCAGTGTAATTTGTGAAATGTTGGTATGGGATGTAGAAGGAAGCAAATCTTCATAAGGAGTCATATGATGTGATGCCCCTAAATGAAGTATTCAATAATATATAGATCTACCTATGGCTTGCGCTAATAAAGCACGTCCTTTGCCTATTGAGATATTGTGCTTCTTGATGGTATCATCTAAGACATTCAAATTTCTCCAAATTTTTGCTTCAGTATGCCTAGGGTTTCCACAAAAGGTACATGTCTCATTTGATTTTATCTTCTTCTTTTCCTATTTATTCTTTGTCTTGGAGGAGAATCCTTCGTTCTTGAAATTTGGAGGTGGAGACTTAGTATTCTTCTTAGGCTTGAAGGAAGATTAATGATCTTGAGCTACAATTTCCTTTATTGAGACTATACATTATGCTGATCTTTGGAGATATGGGACACCAAAGCCTTATTTGAAGAGCTAGAGAGAGCATCTAGTTTTTAGAGCTTAGATTGTTCTTGTATGAGACAATTATAGAATGTTTCAAATCTAGGAATTTTGAATGATTCACTAAGGGCATCCCTTGTTGCATAGAAGGTAGATGCGAAAAATTGAAGAGGAGCCTTTAGTTTTGACAAAGTAAAAATAAAAATACATTCTACTTCATTTTTCTCCTTGCCACCAGCTTTTAATTGGGACAATAGTGATATGAATTGGCCAAGATAATCCTCAATAGAGGCATGCTCATTAGGCACCAAAGTCGATAATTTAGTTTCCAATTCTAAAGGGTAGAATTCATTGACATTTCCAAATGCAGAGGCTAACTTATACCAACTTTGTTTGGGCTTGGTACATTCTTCAAGATGAAATAGTAGGTTCTTTGAAGCATGTAACCCAATCAATGACATTGCTTCATCTTGTTTATTATGTAGACAAATATTTCAGCTTCTTTTGTAAATACTAGTTAATTTTCACTTAACATTTTTCAGTAAAAACTTTGTATTTTCCTTTTCCAATTAATTAGAGAAAGTAAGCAACTTTATCATCCCAACTCCACCATAATATTGAAACTCATTTAAAAAAAAAACAACCACAACAGTTTAATACACTTTTTTAGAAACTTAATCTTTTGTCCAAACCTCTTTTCCCAAACTTAAAAAATCCATTTTTAAATCCTCAAATCAAATTTGGCTCATAACGTGAATTCACCCATCACTACCTTAGGTCGACCTACAACAATCGATGAAGGTGTTACCAGATGGATAGTTCTCAACGAAAGTGGTATCTTGTTTGTTTGGAGTGAGTAGCGAGCAATTATCTTAAGTGGTAGTGGAAAGAGAATGCATAGATCTATGATTTCTTCTTCAATTAGTTGATACCTATTCTCTATACCATATGGATCGGTTGAGGCATCTGTGGTATTCTGGGTTTGCAGGTGAATAGTTTGGTCTTTCTAGCAGATTTTTGGTTAAATCTAGTTTAATTAAAAATAAAAACAAAACAAAGCAAAAAGCAAAAAACCATTTGCAATTGTTAAATTGTAAAATTTGGGATATCTCAACGGTTTCTAACCCAATTCTTTTCAATGATGTTGAATCCTTTTGTAGTATTAAAATCATGATTTAAACGTTGAAACTTTAAAATTTTGCAATTCAAAATTATAAATTCTAACTTAAAAATATATTCCGACCAAAATTATCACCTAGGTATACAACACCAAATACATTCAAGCCAAAATTATCACCTCAGTATACGACACCAAATATATTCTAGCCAAAATTATTACCTCGGTATACAACACCAAATATATTCTGGCCAAAATTATCACCTCGGTATACAACACCAAATATATTCCAGCCAAAATTATCACCTCGGTATACAACACCTTTTGTGATCTACTTGCAGATCTGAAATTAATAAAACAGAGAATCACAGAACAGATTGTAGACACAAACACTGGAATAACACAGGTTTGCAAACAATACCACTACTTTATTATGAAGAAGAGATGAGCCTTTTTTAAAAACAATGCCATCATTCTCTTTATTACAAAAGATAAAATCAAACTGCATAATTAGATAAAGCCAATATATTTTAGATGTTTCCTTTTTTAGATGTTTCCCTCTTTTCTATTCTTGGATGTTTCCAATGAAATAGTACGCTTTTTCTTGGTTGCCCAATTAGTGAGATGTTGCTGATTTTTGTGTTCTTTCTGGTTGCTGAAATCCTCCCTGTTTAGATCAGCAAGCGTCCTGGCTTCCTCCACCAACTGAGGGAAATTGCGTTGCAATGTTTCTGCATTTATCCATTTTGCCTGTGCTAGTGTGTGTCCCTTCCAACCAACCAAATATGAGAAGTA
>APFE030091378.1:35517-62430 GCA_000404065.3 Pinus taeda
GATGAGCTTACAAACAAGCATATGTTATCCTCCTCAAGCTTGTAAAAAATAAAGAGGTACTTGCCAGAAATGGTGGGGGAAAAAGGAGAAGAATGAGCCTATTTGATATCCTTTTGTCTCAAGAAAAACCTTACTACCACTCTTGAACACGACACTTATTCATTCACCTGGGTTGGGAAATCTTTTACCTCACAGTTGACCAAGATCACTTGACATTTTTAGCCGGGTTATGGGAGTCGACTTTGAGTCATTTATCACCAAACCATCTGTTGTGTCGTTATGTGTTCAAGAGGTCTGAAACAAAACATTCAACCGCAAAATACCTATCATTCATTGTGTCATCATTGAGTCAGTCCTTGCAGCAACATTTCTTCAACTTGGACTATGATTTCGTGTTGTGGGCTTGCCTGCGACGGGTCGCTTTCTATCGACATCAGCACATTATCTAGAGAGTTGACTTAGAAATCGTCAGTACCTTGGAGTCTGCATGCATCAATGGCAGGTTTCTCGCCTTCGACGTCAGTTTTTCATCATTGACTTGCGATCGAAGGATTCCATGAAATGTTCGACATCGACTCATTCATTCACATCTCATGGATTGTGCTGGGTACTTTGAGAACCATTGAAATTAATGGTGGTCTCTCTCACGCTCGTTAACAGTTTACATCATTGACTGGTAATCAAGCGATTTCTACCATGTCCGACATCGACTCATTTATTCACATGGCTAGAATCGTACCAAATCGAGAAGTAGAGATGAAGACCCTGGATCTAGTTTCCACCATCCAGGCTGCGAGGAGTTTTGTATTCATTATGTTTGTAGAACAATCATAAACAGATGGTTGCATCCATACTGTGTCTACACGAGTCTATGATTATGATGTATTATGAAATCAATCCTGTACCAGAGTAGTTAGTCTGATAGTTAAAGTTTTTGATCTGAGTATGGGAATGCCTACCTCAGCGATGATATAATTTTATACATGTATTTTGTGTTGAAAATTGCAGGTTCTGACCGGGCTCTCCACAAGATGATCCTCGAAATGATAAAGTACTTCACCCTTCCTATATGATATAACCCCTTATCTATTACAGGCTTCGTACTTTAGGGGCAATCTGTTACACTGAAATTTGTCACCATGACTATCTGCAGTTAATATGGCTCCATCAATAGTCATATTATCCTCCTTGTCAAGCTTAATACCTCTGCTCTTCATGTCAAGCTTCAAAAAAGAGAGAAAGTCACTAAAAATATGTTTATCTCTGGGTACGCAGGTTCTCTCTACCTTGCTTGTACGCATTCCAAGCTCATTGTACCTACGTACTTGTACGCTCTGTAAGTCAAGGGATGGGTGCGTACTCCTGTAAAGGTCAAAAGGCGCGAGTTTCATCTTAAAAAAGTTACTTGTGTTCATTTCTAGAGCATTCTAGAAGATTGTTTGACGTGTATTGAGCGCCTCCAGATGGTTCATGCATCCCTATGATAGAGGAACTTATCCCTTCAAGAGAGGAGCTACCCCATCCAAAAGATGGGGTATCCCATTGATGTTGGACCTGATTAACTTCCTCTAGTATAAATACAGGCATTGGGCCAGAGGAGGGAGGTTGAAAGTTGAATATTCCAAAGGGTAGATGCTGCTGGAATTAGGTCTTCCTTGTAGAAGCTTTTGAGGAGAGATTCCCATCCTTTCTTGTTTCATTTGGAAGTGGGTGAGCTTGTCAAAGTAGAGGAAAACTCTTGCTGGATCCTGGGAGGAACTTGCACAACACCAAGGCTCAGGTTGTAATGTTTCTTTTGTTTCCTTAATACAAATAAGTCCATTCTTCTCAATGATTTGTTGTTAATGAGTTGTTTCATATACTCCATGGTCTATATGTTGAATATGTTTTATTTTATGAGATATTCAGGTGCTATGTAATCGTTTGATTGTTAGTGAATGCAGGTTTCGCAGTGAAGGAGGAGCTCATCCGAATCAATGAGGCTAGACTACTACAACAGCGTTGACTACAGGTAGGATCTAAAACACTTGATTTCTCGTGTGATAAATGCATGTTTAGAGAAGGATTGCTCTTAATTGTCTTGTTTGTCACTAGAAAGTCTTAGGCTTCTAGGGAGGTTGATTTTGTCCGCAAGATTAACTCTTTCCGCATGACAACATACTTCCTCTGGTTTAACTAGAGATTCATTTTTTCCTGATCGCATTTCATTTCCATGCCCAAAATATATTTTGCAGCACCAAGATCTTTCATGTCGAATTTAGACGACAATTGCGTCTTCAATTCCTAGATAATTTCTTTGTTATTTCCAATCACCAACATATCATCCACATACAAGACCAAATAAATAACACAGTCACCAATTAATTTAAAATACACACAATGATTTTCTTTTCTTTTGGTGAAGCCAAGTCCCCGTATATATGTATCAAAATTCTAATACCATATCCTTGGTGATTATTTTCACCCATACAAAGACATTTTAAACCTACATACCAGTTCTTTCTTACCCTTCATCGCAAAGCCTTCAGGTTTCTTCATGTATATCTCTTCTTCTAGATCCTTGTGAAGAAATGTTGTCTTCACATCCATCTATTCTATGTCAAAATCAAAATCAACATCAATAGATAAAAGTAATCTAATGAATAACCTTTTGCTACCAACCAAGATTTGTATTTCTCAACCTTTCATTCTACATCCTTCTTCTTCTTAAACACCCATTTGTTTCCAATGGTTTTCCTTCCAGCCGATAACTCCACCAGATCCCAAGCCTCATTTTTCTGCAAAGATGTCATTTCATCAACCATGGCCTCTTTCCAGAATTTTACATCCTCTGAATCTACTGCTTCCTTGATATTTCTAGGATCATCATAAGTAATAAATAAAGTATAATTTTAATAGAAATTATTTAGACTATACCTTTATGGTTGTTTTCTTTCTCAAACTGATCTTCTCACAGTTGGAGTTTGTGGCTCTTCATCTTCTGATTCCTCTTCCGCTATAGAGTCTAATTCCTCCTCCTTTAGCTCAAACTATATCTTCTCAGGTTCCTTTCGTAGGAATTCATGTTTAATAACATATTTCACCTCTCTAAACACCACATCGCAGTTGTACACAACCTTCCTTGTTTCTAGGTTCCAAAGCTTATAACCTTTTAAACTATCCTTATACCTAATAAAGATGCACCTTTCAGATTTACTAACCAACTTGGTTATTTTCTCCTTTGGAACATGTACATATGCATCACATAAAAATACCCTCAGATGTGAAAGAGAGGTTTTCTTACCAGTCCATACCTATTGTGGAGTCTTATCCTCCAACGCTGATGAAAGTGATCTGTTGACTAGGTAACATGCAATCTCCACCTCCTTTGCCCAGAATTCCTATCCTAACTTGACACCACTAAGCATGCTTCTTGCCTTTTCCATCAACATCCTATTCATTATTTTTTCAACTCCATTTTGATGAGGTGTGTATGGAGTAGCCTTCTACCATGTTATACCATACTTCTTACAGAACTCTTCAAATTCCTTCTTGAAAAACTCTCCACCGTTATCTATCCTCAACACCTTTATCTTCTTCTCTGTCTGGTTTTCAACCAGAGCCTTAAATTATGTAAGCCTATCAAAGACTTTAGATTTTTTTCCTGAGGAAATATATCCATGTATTCCTTGAGAAGTCATCTATAAATGATATATAGTACACAAACTTACCCAGTGATGGAACTGAAACAGATCCAAACACATTATTGTGCACAAGCTCTAATATCTGTTTCGCCCTCTTAGCATCGAAGGGGAAACTCACCTGATTTTGCTTCCCACATACACAATTTTCATAGAAATCAAAATCCAGAGAGTAATTAGACATACCTTCTATCATACCATTACAATGAAGCATTTGAAGTCCCTTCACTCCAGTATGTCCAAGCCTTTGATGCCATAACATGGTCTTTTCTCCAGAGACCACTAGATTTTTTGCTTCACTCTCAGGAACTATAGAACTGTTGCACCCATCAATAACAGTGCTACACTAAAGCTTGTACAAATTTCCAATCCGAACTCCCTGAATCAATACTAGTGCTCACTAAACCATCTTGCAGGTATCTTTCTTGAACACTTGTTTTACACCTGCATCATCTAGCTTGCTTACAAAAATTAGATTTTTGGCCAATGCAAGAATATGTAGAACACCCAAAGTGTTCTAATCCTTCCACCTTGCAAATTAAACTTGAATTTTCTGTGACCGACAATTCTAGCCTTCTTGACATCCCCTAAGAAGAAATCATCACCATCATATTTATCATACTCGTAGAACCATTCCTTGTGGGGAGTGAAGTGAAAGCATGCACATGAGTCAATCAACCATGCCTCATGATATACATGTGTACTTGAATAAGAAGCTAAGTAAACATCCCCACCTTCATATGAGGTGGTTTTCACCTCTGTAGAACGAGCATCATTAGATCCCTTTCCTTTCTTAGGATCTTAGACCTACAATCCTTTTTGAAGTGCCCTTCCTTTCTGCATTTCCAACACACCTTTATAGCTTTTCCTAGAGATTTAGATCTCCCACTCGAGGATTTATTTTTGTTTTTGTTCTAGGACCATCTGTTGAGGAGGTAAATCCCCTCTGCGGACAGAGGCAATCCCTACTAGCCTAGACTGGGTCTAACAACAATCATCAAACACTATAGCACAAGTTCCTAATTGCAATTTAACAGGCCATTGATGAAGGCCTACCTGGATTCCAACACTATTGTTTGTAGGAGAGGTGGTGCTCCCGTTCCTTTGCTCCACCAGATCACAATCCTCATGATCTCCGTGAATGGACACCTGCACATACAAGAAACAACACAAACACAAGCATTAAATCCAGTATACGCAACTATATGTCATTCAGAAAAGACATAACTCATCATCATCACAAATAACAACAAGAGTGTAACCATAACCAATAGTCGTGCATTAATAATTAATCAAAGGGGAGTACAACCAATGTTCTGACACTAGATTATCCTTTGGCGGGTAGTCAGTAGAAAATGTCTCGCAAAGCCTGTCGGGAATAAGGACAAGCCTCTCTCTCTGGAACTTGGACAATAATCTCCTTTCTTGGATTTTGCCTTATGGGAATCAAGAAGGCTCTTGCAGCATGAAGCTCTTGGAAATTTGGTAATTCTGAATCTCTGGAACTAGCTTGCAAAGGAAAATGAGCAAGCTTTTATAGATGGAGGAAGGGGAGTTGGGATCATGGCCAATAATCATGGGATTGGACATATCATCAAGGAAGCTTCCATGAGAGGTGGCAAACCACTTCCTCTCTATGGAAATCCATAGCCGAACCACCCAACCCAAGATAGATAGCAGTCTAGGAATTTGTTAGAACAAAACTTCCACCATTTATTTGTTAAAAAACACCTCTGATTATGGTTGGCGTGGGTGTGACTCTATGATAGAGCGCCAATTGGCGCACCCTCTTTGGAGGATTTTCCCCCTTGGCGCGAGGGCTGCACTATGGAACCATGCCAATGGAAAAAGAGCTATTTTAGGGTTTTTTAGCAGGAGATGTCTTCAGGGAAAACAAAGCTCATGTTCAGGGGAATGCAATGCAAGTGTTTGTAGGCCATGTCACTTCTCATAGGTCCCGGAATGAGTCCTCCAAGATGCGGGAGAGGGGTAGTAGGGATGGCGTCAAATTGTTGTGTAACAGATGCCCCCTAAAGCATGAGGCTCGAGAGAGAGAGGGGTGAAATGCTTTACGAGAACATCTCCAACCGAAAACACTGCCGCTGGAAAACCTGCGTGGAGAAGTACAACTGATATCTCAAATACATGACATATGTGGTATGGGCACAACCATCCATAGCAAAGTACACAATAATCTAGACCCAAGGTATGGGCACAGCCATCCAGTGAGGATCGATAAATAGACTCAGGCATGGTCGCAACCATCTAGTGAATGAGTCATGTAATAATCATAATAATCCATAAAATCACAGCCTAGATCCCAACAAACAAAATCCAGGGTCTTGCGCTTCATCTCAATCCGAACAAAGTACAAGTTCAAGCATGTGAATATAGGAGCCGAAGTTGAACATGCAGGAACATCGTCTGATTAGCAGCCAATGGTGAAAGATGTTAATAGACGTGAGAGGTACCACCAATAATGACAATGTCCCTCAAGGTACTACAGGTACAAACTACAGTGTGTGAATCAATGAGCTGGCATCGAACACCCGTAGAATCATCCGATCGGAGGCCAATGATGAAAAACTCGCGTCGAATGCGAAGAACCTGCCATTGAGGCATGCAAGCTCCAAGGCACCAGAAGGGAGTCTCTAGATCAACTTCCTGGATAATGAGCTAAAGTCAACAGGAAGTGACCTTGACCGAAGGTGGGCCATAGTGTTTCCCACATCATCGATGCAAGACAGAGGAAGATAATGTTTTTGTGAATCAGGATTATATGAGTTATCAGAGGGAGGTTGATATTTCGCAGAGGTCAACTTCTCTTGAACATATTGGCGGTACGATAGTGGACTTGGCAGTGTTTGACATCAATCGATCAGAGGTCATGGTGACAAGGAAAAGAGCAGATGAGAGGTCAAACAGGATCACCCAAACCCATGGAGGCAAGTGAAAAACGAGATGAGATGTTCCCACCCTCACACAAATGCAGATAAGTGCCATGTTCAAGAGCGACATACTGTCGACATGACAATGATTCTAGTTCTATTTTCCCCACCATTTTTGGCAAGTACCCCTAATTATTTTTATTAACAACCTTGAAGGGGATAACATATGCTTGTAAAACGTCATTTCGATGGAATCCAATGTCATCAAGTTTTAACGAGTCTGACAAAGGAAGAACTCGACGTCTTTTCATGTTTAGAGAGTTTGAAAAGATAGCAGAAAAGAAAACTCCAGGGGGGTCCTTTTTCGTAAAGTTGTGTCTCTTGAGCCCGAAAAATTATAAAACAATACTCAAAAGAACCGCCCAACCATTACGATTGAGGAGTACTTTTCATGATTAATGACTTCGACCTGAAAAACGTAAAAAAGCGACCGAAATCACGTCGTTTCATAACCGTTAACGAGCCTGAAACGACAAGGGCTCGACAATCTTTTCGTCTTTACACGGTTAGAAAAGAGCTTAAAGGCAACTCTCTCTTATTTACGTTTAATGAGTCAAGAGGAATAACTTGGCAATCTTTTCATCTTTAAACGGTCAGAAAAGAGCTAAAGGTAGACCTCCATTTTTATTCTCTTTAGTGAGTCAAAAGGGAAAAATTACTCAGTAATCTTTTCATATTTTACGAGTCAAAAAAGAGCATAAAGGTGACTTGTCCTAGAGGAATGAGTGGTATAAAGGGTAGCAACTGGTTCCAGCAATGGTGGAACTGCTCAAAACATGTAATGGTCAAGAGGCTGGCTAACAAAACCACTCTTAGCTGCGGTCCCTCAGGAAAGGAAAACAAGCAAGTGAAAGCATATGATCAGCCAAAGAGATGGTGATGATGGGATGAAACAACCAAGGCTCATCTAGCATAATTGAGTAGATAAAAATGGCAATCGCGAGATGTACATCGGGTATGGGTTCATTTTTACACAAGCTTGAACCATGGAGAACTCTGCTTGGATTCGGTTTCATGTTTACACAAAAAACTATGCTTGTTATAAGTTCGCATGCCCCCAGCATAATAATGCAAAACCAGGTACATGCCCCCCAAGCTTCATTGCATTCAACAAAGTGGATGGAATGAAGGTTCACTTTCGAGATCTTGGAAAGACTCGACTTGTATTTTTACGAGATCTTAATCAAAAGACTCAATTTGGAAAGGGAGTTGTTTCATTTTTTTAATGAGGTTGACACAGTAAAAGAACTATCCTCATAACCCTTGTTTCATTTTTTAACGAGCTTGACACAAGATCAAGAACTATGCTCGACCAGGCATAGTTTCATTTTTTAAGGAGCTTGACATAGGAAAGCAAACTATGCTCTGACCAGATCTAGTTTCATTTTTTAAGGAGCTTGACATAGGAAAGTGAATTATGCTCCGAAAGAACTTCATCATAATGAATAAGAAGTCGTTGCTTCCAAGAGTGCCACTCCCAGTGGAAGGATAACATCTTGGAAGTCAGGACCCAATGCCCTTAGGACACAATGCACGACGACAGCATCACTGGATACAGGCACGGGATAAGTAGCCACGTAGTTGACCTGCAGTGGGGCAGATACAACCGGTGGATAAAAACCATGAGTAGATGACAACTGTGCAGGAGGCACCAGGGGACTAAAGAATGATAATTGATCTATAGTCATGATTCTTCCATCATGTGGAAAGAAAACCACACGGAAAAGTGAAGAGAAAAGGGCCCCCATGGCATAAACATAGTCATGACCAAGGAGAAGACTGAAATCTAAAGCACCTTGGGTAACTAGTACGTCTATATAGACGGTTTTGCCTCCAAAAGTAATAGGGAACTTCGAAAGGATCCCTAATGGTTGATTGGTTCCTCCATCAAATGCTAACAAATTCTGTGTGACTGGCACAAGCTGTGGGGAGCCCAAAGCTTGCCAAGTAGTGGAAGGCATAAGATTGACAGATGCACCCTCATCCAAGATAGTGCCAGGTACTACCTTATCATAGGCATGTACTGTAATCTAGAAAGGCACATGGGATGGAAGGCGGAAGGTGGTCAAATGACTTCAGTCGAAGGAAATGACTAAACTACTTGGTGGGGGAATCGTATGATTGCCCCCCTGCTCTAAAGGAACAGAAGAAGGACTCTCTGGATCAGCTGGGATAGGAGGGTCATTTTCAGACTCAGGAGAACCTGACAAGATGAGAAGAACATGAGCATGATGCTCTTCAGAAATAGAGTGATCGACGGGTGGTGAACCCGAGTCGACACTCTTTCCAACCAATGGTTGGTCTGGAACAGGATTAACACAGCGAGGTTCAAAAAGAGGAGGATGGACAAGAGAAGAACCTAAGTCAATCTTGTTGTTGACAGGGAGAGGTTCTAAAGAGAGCCTCTGATAACTAACGAGAAGTTGGAGTGAAGAAGCTGTAAGACTTTAAAAAATGGTGGAAGCTTTATCCATGAGTGGACAAAGGTGAAGGGGATGGTTGCCTTCACATAGCCTACAGGGTAATCGAATCCTCCCTTCCTTCTTACCATTACCAGTTGATAGGGTAGCATCGCTCTCAGCTTCAGAGAATGATGAGGGATGAGTCGGAGCATGAGACCATACTTCTAAGACCCTAGGAATACCAGGACAATCATGAAGAAGATGGTCTCCCTTTCACAATTTACAAGGAAACTTAACCTTCCGCGGAGGAGCAGAAGGAGTTCCGACCTGAACTGCACTCGGGGCAGTAGCTACACTTTTAGCCTCTTGCTTATGAGACTTCTTCTTCTTCTTAGCCACCTAGTTACTTGAATCCAGACTTTCACCAGGCGAAGTAGAAGATGAGGACGTAGAAACAGGCAAAGAAGGGGAGAGGTCCACCTTGGAATAAACATGATGTTGTTCGGGTGGAGGAACTGATTGACCAGTAGTTGAGACATTAGGGACCACAGAGGTTGAGAACAACCAAACAGGCAACCCAACAGTTAACCCAGGAAGGGACAACATTGCCATGTAAGGAGCACCAACATTTCCAAAAGGAGGAAAATGACTAGGATTCCCTTCAGAGGCAATTCCTGGGTTGGTGAACTCTGGAAAAGTTGCCATCAAAACTGAAAATCGCACACGGGGCTGAAAAAGAGTAAAGACACATAATCAAATGACCAACAAGCGGAATCTAACAGGGCGTGTGATTGCGGGTGATTTAATTTTTACCACATTGAAATTAAGAAACTCCACCATTTCATGTTTTAAGAGTCAAGAAATGGATAAAAGGTGACTCTATCACTTTCAGATTTGAAACAAGCGTGAAAGGACAAGTGCTTGGTGATCCTTTCAAATTTAGGGAGTCAAAAAAGATCAAATGACTGCTCAGGGATACTAGGCAAAGAGGGTGTACCAAATAACCGCGAACTGCAATATACACCTTGGTTTTAGAAATGAAAGAGAAATCAACCAAGGAATTTCCGTACATGCAGGCAATCTCCCCAAATGTTTTGTTTGGTGTATCATGGGTATAGGGCGGCAGACTCGGCTTCCTATGGATAAAGGATGATAACCTAGTGGGTTCTCCCCATATACTCGACAGTACGAGGGAGCACAATTCCGTACTAGACCACTATTGAGTCACAAAAGGAGGAACCACCCAACCTTGAGTGGAAACAAAAGTGACTAGCTTTAACGACGCCGGAGCACGTCTCTAGCCCAAACCTCTAAACAATGTGCGTTATGTTCCAATGCGTTGTTAGATTCATTCAGTTCATTTTAAAGTTGATCTTGGATTATGTTTCAGTTTTCAGGCCTTACCGTATGTAATGTCTCAAAATTTCCTAAATGCAAGCTATATGCCATAGTATATCATTTTATTCGATGAATGCTAACTACAAGAGAGTTGAGAGCTTTCACACAAACAAAATGATCATAAAACAACCAACGATATCTCTAATGCAGCTAATGGAAATCAAAAATATTTTCTTCAAAGTCACTAATCACTAATAACAACGAAAAGTTCTAATTCACATTGACTAATGAAAAGAAAAAGAGATTTTTTTTTTTAATGTTAAGGGCAAGATGCACTAAACAAACCTTGAGAAATGATAGTAAGAGAGCAAAAACAAGCAAATTTCACTCAATGCAAGCACAATCAGGTCCCTATATTGACAAATCAGTCCTTCAAAACCGAGAAAAATCCCAAAGACACAAATGAGCTGTGTAATCCAGGCCCAAAGCGAAACAAGGCGAAATTCAAGTGAAAAAGAGGTAGGTCACTCAAACAGTGCAATGAAATGATTAACAACCACTAAATGAGTACAAGGGAGCAATCAAAAAGTTGACTGGACCAATAAAAGACCAAAAAATCCTAAGGAAGGCTCGACACACAAAGCCACTAGATGCCCTAGGGCTAAAAACATGGAATCGATAGAAAATGGCAAACAACCAAAGGATGAAGGTTAAAACGATGCAAACAGGACTCCAACACACTCAAGCAGTCGAGAAAATGTATCCAAAAAAAAGACCAAGCTTAGAAGGCTTAAAATCAAGTAAACTTTAGCAGTTCATAGGCCTGGCGTGACTGTCAGGCTGAAACTAGCGCCTTTTAAGGATTGGTGCGAGTGATATATTGACAACTAGCGCCAATTGGCGCGACTGCTATGTGAAAAAGTGCGCCAGTCAAGTTTGTTGTGCCTAAATGAAAAATAAACAATCCAAAACTAGGCCAACGATAACCAGGTAAACCAAGAAGCAAAAAACAGCAAAAGAACCCAACCCAAAAGGCTGACCAAGCAAGCAAAGAATCAAGAAACAACCAAAAAGGCAAGATAGGCTCCCCAGCGGAGTCACCAAAATTGTTGAGGAGGTAAATCCCCTCTGCGAACAGAGGCAATCCCTACTAGCCCAGATCGGGTCTAGCAATATGTTAGGCCCCTATACTACTAGTGTCACCCCTTATTGTTATTAGTACAAACCACTTATTATATTGATGTACCCATGTAGTGCCCATATTGTTACTATTGTGCCCCATAGAAGCCCACTATTATTATTATTGCGCCCTTACATTATTATTGTTATGTCGGCTCTGGTTATGTTATGACCCCTTAGACTCCTATATATAGAAAGGAGGTCTTTTCATTTGTATCATCCAAGAATTGTTCATTTATGTAATGTAAAGGAGGTTTCCCCCTCGAAGAGGCTGAATTCTAAGGCGTGGATCTCTCTTTTCTATCTTTTTGTGAGCTGGTTTCATAACACAATAATCATCAAATGCTATAGCACAAGTTCCTAATTGCAATTTAACAAACCATTGACGAAGGCCTACCTGGATTCCAACGCTATTGTTTGTAGGAGAGATGGTGCTCTCGTTCCTTTGCTCCGGCATATCACAATCCTAACGATCTCCATGAATCGACACCTGCACATACAAGAAACAACATAAACACAAGCATAAAATCCAGTATACGCAACTATATGTCAGTCAGAAAAGACATAACTCATCATCATCACAAATAACAACAAGAGTGGAACCATAACCAATATTTTGTTCATTAATAATTAATCAAAGGGGAGTACAACCAATTTTCTAACGTTGGATTCTCCTTTGGCAGGTAGTCAGCAGCACATGTCTCGCAAAGCCTGTGGGGAATAAGGACAAGCTTCTCTCTTTGGAACTTGGACAATAATCTCCTTGCTTGGATTTGGCCTTATGGGAATCAAGAAGGCTCTTACAGCATGAAGCTCTTGGAAATTTAGTAATTCTGAATCTTTGGAACTAGCTTGCAAAGAAAAATGGGAAAGCTTTTATAGATGGAGGAAGGGGAGTTGGGATCATAGCCAATAATCATGGGATTTGCCATATCATCAAGGAAGCTTCCATGAGAGGTGGCAAACCACTTCCTCTCTATGGAAATCCGTAGCCGAACCACCCAACTCAAGATAGATAGGAGTCCAAGAATTTGTTAGGACGAAACTTCCGCCGTTTATTTGTTAAAAAACGCCTCTGATTATGGTTGGCACGGGTGTGACTCTATGACAGAGCGCAAATTGGCGCACCCTCTTTGGAGGATTTGTCCCCTTGGCGCGAGGGCTGCACTATGGAACCGCACCAATGGAAAAAGAGCTATTTTTAGGGTTTTTTACCAGGAGATGTCTTCAGGGAAAACAAAGCTCATGTTCAGGGGAATGCAATGCAAGTGTTTGTAGGCCATGTCACTTCTCATAGGTCCCGAAATGAGTCCTCCAAGATGTGGGAGAGGGGTAGCAGGGACAGTGACAAATTGTTGTGTAACACCATCCTTGTACAGACAAGGCATCACCATTCTGGCCCTCCGTATTTTTCTGTCTCCTCTCCTCCAACAGCAAGGATGAGACTATTTCATCAAACTGCAAGGAAATCACAATGCTACCTATTGCAACAACTAGACTATCCCATGAATCTAGTATAGAACACAAAAAACTGACGCACTTATCTTCATCAAATTTTTTTATATCAACAGTTAAAAATTGGCTTACCATAGTATTAAATGTGTTAATATGCTCTCTGTTATGAACCCAACTCACAAAAAGATACAAAAGATAGATGAACGCCTTAGAAATAAGCCTCTTCGAGGGGGCAACCTCCTTTACATTACACAAATGAACAATTTTTGGATGATACAAATGACAAGACCTCCTTTCTATATATAGGAGTCTAAGGGGTCATAATATAATTAGAGCCAACATAATAATAATAATGTAAGGGCACCATAATAACAATAGTGGGCCTCTATGGGGCACAATAATAACAATATGGGAACTACATGGGTACATCAATATAATAAGGGGGTTGTACTAATAACAATAAGGGGTTACACTAGTAGTATAGGGGCCTAACATGCTCCTCTCCTTCAATTAGTGTTGTCCTCAATGCTTGAGTAGTTCTTGATGCTTCTGTATAAAATTCTTGTCCTCCCATGTGCAATCTTTAGTGGGTAAGTTCTTCCACTTGATGAGATACTCTGAAATTGATCGATTTCGTAGCTGTCGGGTTCTTGTTTCTATGACTGATGCTAGCTCCAATATGATTTTTCCTTCCTCTTCAAGTTCTAGCAATATTGTTTGAATTGGGATATTTTGCAACTTTTGAGTTAGTGGCCAAACTTCTTTGCCCTTCTTCCATTTATCCCTTGCTTCATTTATCCAATCTAGTTGGATAATAGAAATGGCGCACAACAATGATTCCACATCCTCATCCTTTCTTGAGAGTGCATCTGCCACAACATTTTGTTTCCATTTTTTGTAGATGATTCCAAAGTCATAACCCAACATCTTTGTGACCCATTTTTGTTGCTCTTCAGAGGATAATTTTTGTTCTAAAAAGTATTTAATACTATCATGATTCGTTTTTACCTTGAAGTGTGTTCCCATTAGGTAAGGTCACCATTTCTTAAGTGTGTGTAGTATCGCCAACATTTCCTTCTCATCAATAGCTTTCTTGAGGGACATTTGTTTGTATATATGTAACCATAAAAATACCCAATAGCTTACATAAAAAATTCTTTCATTGCAATGTTGATATGCCTATTGTTTCATTCGATTCTGCACCAAAGTGTCGTTATCCTTTAAAAGTTGGAGAAATTGTTTTTGATGCTCGATGTGATCTTTCACTGCTTGAATCTTTTTCTTCTTGATATGTCCTTCTATATTTAGAGTTTTAGGAGTAGTAATTTCTTCCAATGCATTACAAGATATGGTTGGATTCATTTGTTGATGCTCTATGTGATATTTCACTTCTTGATAATTTTTCTTCTTGATATGTCCTTCTATCTTGATAGTTTGAGGAGTCGTAATTCTGGCCATTGCATTACAAGAAATGGTCAGATTCATTTCTTCTTTCTTGATGTGGTGTTTCAATTCTTGAACCTTTTTCTTCTTAATATGTCCTTGTATCTTAAGAGTTTGAGTAGTAATTATTTCCAATGCTTTACAAGATGTGCTTGGATTCATTTCTTCTTTCTCCGGGGTTGGATCCCAGTGTATATACTCTTCCTTTGACGTTTCTTGATCCTTTTGTTCCTCCTCTCCACATTCAATGTAAAATAATTTCTTCTCAGCACACTTATGACCTTTAATGTATTTTTTATCACAATTGTAACAAAGCCCTTTTTCTTTTTTTTCCTTCCAATTGTTGTGGTGTAACCCTTGTAGGTTGTGGAAGGCTAGGAGAAACAACACTTTCATCTTTATAGTTGTGAGGGGTAGACTTGCTGCCATAATTTTTCTTTCCACTTTGTAAAAAAACTCGTTTTCTCTTTTTTATTCCAATTGTTGTGGTGATTCTCTAAAGAAGGTGTTGCTCTTTGTATCCTCATAATGTGCTATAATTTCCTCCGTGAAAATTGACCACGTAATAAGTGGTTTATGAGAACAAAGCCCTTTATACCATAAAAATTGATCTTGTTCTAAATATGAAGATGTAATACATACCTTTTTTAACAGTGGTACACCATGTAGATCAAAATATTTCTCCATCTGTAGTATCCAATTTACTGGATCCTTACCATCAAAATTCCTCATATCGCCTTTTCTTGATTTTAGGAGCTCGACCTTGAAATGACTATAACTCTATAATTTCGACTCTTCCAGTTTCGAAATTGTGACTTGCAGTAGCCCTATGTGTCCTCTTTCCAATGCCACCAATATGATCAAAATTGGATTCTCCAAGAAAGCGTTATCCACAATCTCCCAAGATGACCTGATTATATACATTTTCAAAAGAGCGAACTTGTATGAAGTGCCATGTGTCACTGTTTTGACCTTTGGATATTAAAAATATACACCAGAAACTATAGTCTGTCCTCTTTCTGAAACTTCTTACGAAATTTCAATCTAATGCTCAGATAGACAGTTATGATGATTTTCCCAAGGTGACCTGTTTGGAATGTAATTCGGGGGTCTGCAAAAACCCTAACTTCCTTAGATTGCATCTCTGAAACTATAGCAATAAAGGATCTAAAAGTCAGAGCCAAGGTTCAGACCTATTACTTCTCAAATGGATTTTTGGTTTAGCTTATGAAACTTTGTAGCAAAATAGTTATAGCAAAAATCCCACGATGACCTGTTTTAGTTGAAATTCTGGAGCTTGCAAAAGCCCTAACTTCCTCAGATCATATCTCTGAAAATATAGCAACACAAGCTTTGAAATTTGGACCCGAGGTTTAGCGTGGGTTCATCTCAAATGGGTTTTGTTTTTCGCTTCTGAAACGTCACATAAAACAAGTTATAGTGAAATTTTCATGATGACCTATTTGTATGAAATTTTGGAGCTTACAAAAACCCTAACTTTCTTAGATCCTATCTTCGAAAATATATGGAGACAAGCTCTCAAATTCGGACAAGAGTTTCAACTGATTTCATCTCAAATGGGTTTTTTTTAGCTTCTGAAACTTCATAGCGAAATAGTTATAGCGAAAATGCCACGGTGACCTATTTGGAGCAGCGAAACCCTAGAATCCACAGCTCTGATACCAAATGTTATGAACCCAACTTAAAAAAAGATACAAAAGATAGATGAACGCCTTAGAAATAAGCCTGTTCGAGGGGGCTACCTCCTTTACATTACACAAATGAACAATTCTTAGATGATACAAATGATAAGACCTCCTTTCTATATATAGGAGTCTAAGGGTTCATAATATAATCAGAGGCGACATAACAATAATAATGTAAGGGCACAATAATAACATAGTGGGCTTCTATGGGGCATAAAAATAACAATATGGGGGCTACATGTGTACATCAATACTATAAGGGGGTTGTACTAATAACAATAAGGAGTTACAATAGTAGTATAGGGGCCTAACACTCTCTCACCGAGTCTCTATCCTTCATCCTCAGGTTATACAAATTGTTCCGTAGGAACAATTTATTCACGAGAGACTTAGATTGGTAAAAGGTCCCTAACTTGTCCCACAAAGCCTTCACTGAAGCTTTCCCTAATACATTCAACAATACTAAATATAAGATACACAACCATATTTTTCTCTTTGCCTTTTGATCCAACTTCTTCCATTCTTCATCAGACATTTTCATTGGTTACTCGGATCTACCATGATCCACTAATCTTTATCCACTAATAAATCCTCCATCTTGAGTTTCCACAACTCAAAACTCTGACCATTAAATTTTGCGATCTCTATCTTTCCACCACTCGCCATCTTCTTTGACCACAAGAATTGATCCTGCAGATCTCCCATTGAATAGAGTTTACCACAAGCCCGAACAAAACCCCTCAGCGTCCCCTTGAAGCCAAAACAACTCTGATACCAAATGTAGGTTTCAACCCCATACATAAATTACCTGCATACAGATTCTAAAATTAGAAAATAAACAATGGCGAGAGAATAAAACATAAAAAAATATACACAAATATTTTTCCCCGAGAACCCAAAACTAGGACTACCAGATTGATTTTTCATTATATTCCTTTCAATGTTACAATACATATATATACATGTCAAGGGATCCATAAACCGCAATCCATTAACCCTGGATTATAACATAACAATAGTTCCCTTGACCGGATCTACAAAAATACCATAGACAGAAAACCATCATGCCCAAACCATGTGCAAAAACCATGCACAAAACCATAGGTAAGTTCGCCCACCTAATGTAGGGTCCAAAAAAAAATTCCTCGGGGCACTACCCTAAACCCCGTAGAAGGGGGCTGTCGATCCCTTGTTGTGTCCGATGCAACAAACAAGGAAGGATTTTGTCCCCCCACAGGTGGGGCTAGTCATGGAAAGAATATAACACACGCCCATAATACTTCACCTGAGCTGGATTTTCTTATGGATTCAAAGCTGAGTTGGGTGGATCTCTAAAATGAAAAACACATGGCCTAGTGGTCCCTGAACTAGAATGTGGATCATGGTAAAGCCACTGGCCTAGTACCCCCTGAGCTAGACTGTGGGTTGCGATAAATATAGGATTGTGTGCCTCAATGGGCCTAGGAATCCTTGTTGGTGAATCGCGGGATATATGGTAAATCCAATAGGTGTACTACTCTCTGTTGGACCTAGTAGTCCTAGGATGGGATTTATTGTAAAGCTTGGAGAGTGGGTCTCGGTGTAGGGCCTAGTGATCCATAGATCAAACTGTGGATTACAGTAAATCCTAAGAGACTAGGAGGCACTCAAATTCCTCACGGTGTAGATGGAGAACTCCAGTAGCATCCATGCTTGTTTGTTTCTTTTTGATTGGTTATGAGTCCCACATTCATGCTTGGAATATGGCATGAGGGTGATTGACTAAAGAGAGATTTGACTAAGCCAATCTTTGGTCGGGTGGAATTTGGTAGTCCCATACCCGGTTAGTTTCTACATTCATTAATTATGAGAAATTTATTCCCTTGTTTTTTTCCATTTGTAAATGTACTGGTTTATATGTGGATTCTATGGTTGATCTATTTATGATATTTATATCATTACTATGTTGGTTATGTATATGTTTAATGATAATAACTATGTATGGCTCTTATCATGTGCTACTTGTAAATGAATGGAAAATGTATCTATTACCTAATAGATGATAATACAACAAATGACATGAGGGCACAATGGTTCTTAGTGATTCTCAGACAAGTATGAGATCCCTATGCTTAGATCTATTATTTAAACCTGTAGATTTCATTCATGCTAAATGTTTGACATAATGTCAGTCTTTGTTGGGGATGGTTAGGCCTATTCCTAGAGTTAGTTTTGGTTTATTGGTATTGTCATCATGCGTTTAATGGATTCCAAAAGTTACAACAAGTCCTGGGCGGTTGTCAAAATTCTAGGCTTGAAAAGTGTCTTAAATTCCTCGAACTCTGGCACAGGTTTGCTGGAAATAGTCCCTAGACGCAGGCATGTAGGCTTGTGGGAGTGTCCAGAGCTCTCTAGATGCTGGCATGCCCATAGCATGGAAGCATATAGAGGTTTAATAGCTTAAAAACTCAGTGGGACCCATGGGCATAATACTTGAGTGGTTGGGATGTCTCCTGGGAGTGTTTTTGGTGATGTGGAAGGTATGTTTGATGTGTTTCTGTCGATTCCACTTCCTTAAGGTCACCTAAGAGATTGAATCATATCATAGTAGCCTCTCATTGCATGTTTACACCGGTTGGCTAGTTACTTGGGTGGATGTGGGATGAGGGTGTTACAAAGTGGTATCAGAACATGGTTCACCCCTCGGACTAGATGGGCGGTGTGTTGGTCATGCATTCATGTCGGTTGCATATGTGTTGCTTATGATTGTAGTCCACATACTTGTTGCATTTGCATGGTGTTTATCATGGTTGTAATGATTTCGCCATGTGAAGGTTGATGGTGTTGTTCTGGGACGTGTCATCATGAGTGCATGGTTGTATATGCATTTGTTATGAATGTTGGTGTGTATATGTTATTATGCATTCATTGTCATGGTTATGGTCATGCAAGTATAGTAAGTCAAGTATGCATTATGAGGTCATTGTATGCAATTAGATCATCACGATATTATTGGTATGTTATGATGGTAATGAGTTGGTTGAGATAGTGTAGGAAATGCAGATCATTAAAGTGAAGTTGCAACATTGGACCTCGAGGCAAGCACATGTCGTCATACAGGTTTGTATGTTGGGCATGCACATATGTAGGATAAGGATTGTTATATGCATTAGGGTTATATACAATAGGTTTATGTACATGTCTATTGAGGTTATGGTTACATACATGATAGATGCTAGTAGATTAGTATAGTCATATGCACATGTGTCAGACAGTCATGAATGATAGTAGCCTGTGGTCGTATGCATTGCTATTTTTGTTTTATGTTAGATAACTTGATGATTGTGTTATATGTTGTTGATGAGTATGTTATATGTTAACTTGTAGTTACCTCGATGATTATGTTATATGTTGTTGATGAATATGCTATATGTTAACTTATTGTTGTTATATGCTAGTAACTTGATGGTTAGGGTTATTACATTAATATCTCGATGTTATATGTATCATGTGAAATTGGATTGGCCAATGCATATGGTTAGGGTTATGACATTTAGGTATGAGTCGACTTATTTGTGACATCGTGTTGTGCTAATCTAGACTGACTATCCAGATGTGATTATTATGCATGAACGACAAATGTTTATGAGCTTATGATGTGAACATGTTAGCTACTGACTATTATGGATATCATGACCTTATTTATTTTTGAGTTGATATATTGTGAAGTTATATCATGCTAATGTAGATTGATTGTGTAGAAAAGATAACCTCCCCTAAGATACATTAAGATATGAGCTTGCTTATGTCATCTACGTTGTGCTTGAATGTTTGACTATGTCGTTTATTTGGTATTTGAATGTTTGGTGTATATTATGTTGTCTATATGTTGTCTGAATGTTTGATTACTTGAATGATATGAGTATGTGTCTAAAAGATTTCTTGTTGAAATGAGCTTGTTTTAAGATGGCCGTACTAACACATATGTGTTGAGATAGTTGATGTGTACTTGAGTGTAGTAGGTGATAGTTGTAGCATTATGTCTAATGAATATGAGTTGACTATCGATTATGACATGATTGTTAGTCTTGGTAAAGGTTGATTTAGAATTGATAGATATGATTGTCTTGATAATTGGAACATGAGGTTGACATGTGTAAATAGTTGCCGGAAACATGATTAGTATGAGTGTGACAAGGTAACAATTGATGTGTTTATATAACTAATAGTTGGGTGATGTGACAATATATAGTAAGCCTCAATTCCAAATTCCTTTTGCTATGTTTGGAAACCCTGATTCGAAACATATGAGTGATTCATATACTGAAAGTCTTATTAACCCTTATTTGTCTAAAATTATGTGGATATGTGCTATATTCATGGACATGTATTTGACAGGTATAACAGCTGGTGTCTAGTTATAGCTAGATTTGTCAACATAATTGGAGTCTGTTGAGACATGCCACATATGTGATCAACTACAAGGCAGGGTGCTTGAAACAAGAAGGTAAGTTAAATAGTTTGTCGTTATGTTTATTTATGCACTAACAATTATGCATTCATGGCAATATGATGCAGAGGATTGCATGCCAAAGAGATTGCCACGAAATCTTGAAGAAGGCTCAGGTTGAGATTTTCTTTGGAAGCACTAGGAACCATGGGGATTGAGTCATGGTGTCCTTTGTTATTCTTGTGCTTTTGGTCTTTTGTGATTTTCTTACGCTTGATTTGCAGTTTTGTTATGTCTAGTGCATGATCATGCCACTTTATTTGTGGTGTCATATTGTTATTAGTTTTCATGGTTTTCTTCTTTTCATTTTAAGTTTTGAGTCTTGGGAATTGGTTGGGAAAGAGGAAATTTAGTGGCCTCAGGGAGAGCTGAATGAAATCCAGTAGGCGATGAAAGACTCAAATGAAGTCGGTGCATGTATAAGAGAAGTTGAAGGCAAGAGTATGACAACCAGTTGGATTGATTAGGTCCATTGGTGTAAATGGACGATGACAGGACAATCATGGGAAAGGTAATCAAGGAAGATAAGGTGAATGGATTTGAGGATTCATATGCCTTGTCTATGTTGGGAACTATTGTTCTTGATGTTGTTCATGTGTTTCATGCATAAAGGGAGTTCTCTTAACATTGACATTATGATTTCTAGTAATTATGTTGTGATCATGATTATGTTGATGTATATACGTGTATACATGTATGCATATATGTATGTCATGTCTGACAGAGTCATCATGGATCATGATTATTTACACTAATGTTTGTATTATGTATGTCGTTGTGTTGGGCATAGAATCCCCCTGTTGGGTTGTGTTATATTCTTTCCACATAATTAACAGGGGGTTTGAGGGGTACCTGTAACCCCACTTTATGTTAGGTTGGGTGGACCCACCTATGGTTTTGTGCATGATTTTCGCACATGTTTTTTGGACGTGATAGTTTTTTGGTCCATGGTATTGGATGCGATGGTTTTTTGGTCCATGGTATTAGACGTGATGGTTTTTCGGTCCATGGTATTGGATGCTTCGGCATGTATAAATATGTATTGTAACATTGAAAGGAACATAATGAAAAATCAAGCTGGTAGTCTCGGTTTTGAGATCCAGTGGGAAATCTCTGTGTATATGTGTTTTATGTGTTATGCTCTCGCATTTTTATTTTTCCTGTGATTTAGAATTCGTATGCAGGATTCGTATGCAGGTAATTTCTGTACGAGGTTAAAACCTACAAGTGTTGCTCCAAATTGTAAACCCTTGAAATGCAATACATTGAACATGATGCCATATTTCTTCAACTATAATATTAGGTCCCTATACTACTAGTGTAGCCCCTTATTGTTATTAGTGCAACCCCCTTATTGTATTTTTGTGTGCATGTAGTGATCCAAGATCTTTTTCTTATAAATGTGTTAAAGAATTACATGCATAAATTGTAGTTTAACAGAGAAAACTTAATGTACACATGAGGAAGGAGGAGGAACACATAAAGCATGAATGAAGACAACAAGACTTGATAACAGAGTTCGTCCATCTTGGACTATGTCTCTAGGCCCTACTCAATCAATGGGTAGGCCTTCATTCACTAAGTGGAATGAAGAAAAGAAGAATACAATCATCAGTTACATAAAATGAGTCTTATACCTCCATTCTAGAAAATGGATGAGAAATGCATAACTCAGATAGAGAAATGGATAGTGCCATCATATTCGTGGCATCGAGAAGGGCTGAAACTATATAAAATTTGTCAATTTTTGACAAAATGACCTTTCGCCCCTCCTACGAGCTCTTGCCTCGAACTGTGTGTAAATTTCTCTCCCCCCTGCACATTTTTGTGTTCATTGGGTTTTATAATATATTTTTGTTACAAGGCCGCTTAAATCGGTAGTCTAGTTGTTTATAATAGAAGCCGTTTTAACGAAAGGATCGGCGGGCGTGACAAATATGACTGTCCGACCTTTCTTTACCACAAAACCTCAAAAATAGCCTTTTTCTGCTCAAACAAACAATACACGGAATAACACAGAAAATCCAAAAAACTGGACTTCAAATTTCATGAAATCGGGTCTATAACCCATCGAGTCCAGCGTTTTATCACAAGTCGCATATCGCGCTATCAATGGCACTTTATATTGGGGATCCGTCGATCGCCTGACCGTCGATCACACCGATCAGATCCTGACCATTGATCTGCACACCCAATCCAACGGTCTAGGTGCAATCACACATCGGCCCATTGCTTTATCACATGTCGCTATCACAACGACCTCGTGGGTCTTCCCTTTGGTTAGGCTGACCGCCAATATGCCGATTGCCGATATTGTATCTCGCGTATCGCATCGATGGGGTCTATGCCTTCTACTCCTCCGATCGCCGATGCCGATCACTGATGTCAATCACCGACGCTGATATCGCTTGTCGCCTGCCCCCTATTGCGATAAGTCGGAGATTGCTGATCGGTGGTTCCTTCTGCCTAGCCTTAAGTCTACCCTTTGGACCCCTCCGATTGCGATTTTCCTTTATAAGGCTTTTAGACCCATTTTTAGAAGAAATGCCTCATTTTTCAAAGGACCAAAGACAAGTTCATTTTGCGATAACTTCACCATTTGAAGTCCATTTTAGCCCATTCAAGTTGCAATAGATTCAGAATGAAAATATCTATGTAATGGGACTATTTTCAGGAGCATCCTTGGACTTTCATTTTCCTCTGTTCCCTACAAGTCAACCCAGAACTTTGACTGCTTCTATCTCCTTCATTTGGACTCCGAGTGGAGTGCCATTCGCATCGTTGGAATCAGGGCGACGAGCACTTCGATCTGATGTCAAGATAATTTCCTTTCTACTAGCTTGAACTTTGAGCTTTTCCCATGCCATTGTGTCTAAAGATCCACCTAGATCATGTAGACCCCATATTGTTATTATTGTTCTCCATAGAATCCCACTATTGTTATTATTGTGCCCTTATAATATTATCGTTATGTAGGTTCTGATTATATTGTGACCTGTTAGACTCCTATATATAGAAAGGAGGCCTTTTCATTTGTATCATCAAATAATTTTTCATTTGTGTAATGCAAAGGAGGTTTCCCCCTTGAAGAGGCTAATTTTGAAGTCATTGATCTGTCTCTTCTTCCATTTTGTGAGCTGGTTGCATAACATTTGGTATCAGAGGTTTAGATTCTAAGGTTTCGTTGCTCCAAATAGGTAATCGTGGAATTTTTTCTATAACTTTATTTTTATGAAGCTTCAAAAGCTGAAATTAAACCCATTTGACCTAAAATATTGATGAACCTCGTGACCAAATTTAATATCTTGTCTGAATATTTTTTCAGAGATAGGAACTCAAGAAGTTAGAGTTTTTGTAGGCTCTAGAATTCCATCTCAAACAGGTGACCTGGGGAAACTCGTCATAAATTTCTCTCTGAGAATTGTATTAAAATTTCATAAAACATGAAAGAAATAGGACAAAATTTAGTTTGTTTGGTATTGTTTTAAGGGTTGAAGGTCGAAACAGTGACACGTGGCACGTCATACAAGTTCATTTTACGAAACCAATCTATAATCAGGTCATCGTGGGAGATTGGGTATAACTCTTTATCAAGGAATCCAATATCAATCAAACTTGTGGGGTTGGAAAGAGGACTCAGAGGGCTCCCATAGGCCGAAATTTCAGAACTTGGGGATCCCAAAGAACATAGTTACAACCCTTTAAATATAAATCTCCTAAAAGTAAGAACAACAATGACTCGAATCGAGAAAATAGAAACACTTAGTAAGCAAAGTTGGATGAATGATTTGAATAATGCAATCAAAGCTAAGATAAATAATTTAATCTATGCCATGGAAGCTAATATTGATGGTATAGAAGGAGATTTGTAGAAAGACACGGAATATTTGAAGAAAGGCATGGAAGGTTTGAAGGAAGGTGGGACAAAGCTACTAGAAGAAAGGATTCCTAATGGCAAAAAGGTAGTAGAGGAAACTCATGATGAGAAAAAAAGAAATGTTAATCATGATTTCATAGAATCTGATGTTGGATTGAAGATCCACCATATTGCAAAGATCGATATGAGGAATTTTGATGGCAAGGATCCTATAACATGGATACAAGAGATGGAGAAATATTTTGATCTCCATAATGTGCAAAACACACAAAAAGGTACGTATTGCAACTTTATATTTATAACCGAATCAGTTTTCATGGTATCGATTGCTTTGGTCTCGTAAAAAAATGGTCACTTGGTCCATTTTTATGGAGGAAATGATGGCACATTAATACCAACAATGTTAATATATATTATCAACAATGTGAATATGGTGGGGATTTGTACATTGAGTTTAATTCTATGTTGAATTTGATATATATATTAAAGTTATTTGTGGTGGAATTAATATATGGTGTCAAAATGTTACTAAAAAAGACCCGAAATTGATGCCCAACAATGGCCCAAGGAAGCATTGATGCCCAAAAATGGAAATACAATCCTCCAATTCCATGCAATTGCATATTCTGCATTGGATAAACAAGAAATGGAGTAAAATGAGTATAATGTTGTATAAATAGATTTGGAATTATAATAATGTTAATATATTAACAACAAGGAGAAAAATAGTGTTGGATAAACAACTTTGGCATTATAACAACATTAATATATTAGCAACAAGGAATAGTGTAGGACGAAATTTATTTTGTAATATATTAAAACCATTTCACCTTGCTTTTCTTCCAAATTTTTGGAGAATGACCTTTGTGTAGTATGAAATTTCTTTTGCAAATAAAATCTCTATTAAAATAGGTTCAAACTTTTAATCCTATCCTCATGTCCAAAAAATGTATGTTTGAGTTTGAATGTTTTGTTTTAGAACAGTGATGAGTTCTTGATGAATTGAGTCTACACTCAAATCCTTATGAGATTGTGGATCTTCACTTGATCAACAAAATGAATTTTGTTCAACTATGTTACTGAAGCACGTCAAGGAATTTCATATTTTGATGATAAATCCATTTTACTTCTTCAACCATCCACCATTTGCATGCATGACGTTTGGTAAAAAAATATAGCATTCAAATATTTGTGCTTATACTACAACACTCAAGGATTTAGAGGGATCCTCGTTGTTGGGACTCACAATTGACCTATTTTTGACCTTATCTTTTGTCGTATAATTACCCTTTTTGCAGTCATAAGTGAAAGCTTTTATTTTATAATGACATATTAACCCCAAGGTATGAAGTAACCTTCCGCACGTCTATGTTTAATTGTTTATTTCATATTCGTGAATATCTTTATACTTATCCTTGGAAATGCTGACTAAACTGTCAAATAATTGTCTTAAGCTTGCAGGAGTTATAATGAATAGTTGCTACGAAGTTGCTGCAACACTAGAAAAAGCAACTACGCAGTTGCTGCAACACCAGAAACAACAACTACGCAGTTGCTGCAACACCAGCAACAGCAATTACCTAAAGCACGCTATTTTGTAACAGCCATGGACAACAGATGGCAGCTATCTAGAGAATTGTGACGTGGCATAATCAAGCAGAAGTCTAAAGAAAAAGAACACAGTCAGCATGAACAACATGGGGAAATGGCGAAGGAATATGAAGATCCCAAGAAGACAGTCAAAATCAGTTACCCGCCATGTAACAGCTAAAGCTTAAGAAAAGGATGTATCATCATACTGTTGTAACAACACTCTGAATTGCTTATTTTTGACAAAATGGGTTAACTGAATAGGCTGTAATATTCTATTGTAATAGATGTCTCCTCTATAAAGAGGAGACATCTACATGAAACGAGGGAGGTCGGTGTCTATGTTCAGTCTGTAACTGAGATTCTGAGAACATCAGCAAGGCTGAACTCTATTGTATTTGATCTTTCTACCAGATGAATATAAAACTGTTTTGAGCACTTAATCCCATCTTCATTTTCCTAGGGAATCTTGTGAGAGGGACTGGGCCCACCTTCCTCACAAGATTCACCCATTTACTTTCCTGTCAAGTGTATAAGTGTGCAGCAATTTCTTTTCGGTACTCTGTGTGGATTTGATAGCATTACCTCTGGTATTCTTTGTTTTACTAGTACTCTGTTTCATTGATCTTTGAGTTTTGTTTCTCACCGGTGAATGAGAGTGCAGTGTGCATCAGTAATTCTGATTACAGGGGCAGGTGTTGAACGTCCCCATCTGGAGGATAGGGTCCTGATCCTCTGCCAACAGAGCGTCCATTATTTTGCTTTTCAGATTTGTAGATTTAATTAATTGGTTTCATTTTAACAAG